>NW_022045883.1:1006926-1042535 GCF_001654015.2 Drosophila navojoa
CAGTTGCCTGTAGGGTTCAGGGGATCTCCTAGTCGAGCTGTCTCGACTAGAGCTTACTTACTTGTTTTCTACTACTACTGTTTATGTGACTATGTGTGATTCTATGTGATTGATAAAATTCGCTACTACGATTACTACTATCGAAATGACTGAGATTGACTACTTCTACTACCATTTTAGTGAATAATTTGCACTACTATTTTACTGCTTTTAAAAGTTGTGATAGAATCACGGTACTCTTTTGACTGAAATCTTCTACTACTACTATTATTACTACTACTACTACTTGCCTGAAGGCCTTTGTCGCTCTGGTTTAAAATTGTTATTTAGAATTAATTCTTGATAACAATAAATAAATAAATAAATAAGTAATAGCTACTACTACTACTTCTGCTACTACTACTACTACTACGTCTGCTACTACTACTACTACTACTTCTGCTACTACTACTACTACTATTACAATGCTACTATTCAAGTGATTGCAATTTCATAGGACTTCTTTACTAATAGCATTCAATAAATCAACCAAATAATAAATCTTCCATATATGTATGTACATACATTATGCTATATATGTACAAACATTTAATATATATCAATAATTTCAGTTAGTATAATTCCCATGTATTTTCAAATTAATTAAAATACAAATTAAAAGTTAAAGGGACAGCTTCAGAAATATTGCCAGACAGAGCGCTAACTACTCCCAAACCTGTCGACAGTTTTAATACGAAATCCCTTCTTTGTGTTTACGAGCTGAAAAAAGGCAGAAATGATATGCAAATCGTTGCTGAAGCCTGGCGGTTTTTCGTGCTTTTTGTGGACAGCTTATGAAAACACGCGAGTGATGAAAAACTTTTGTGGAAAACTGCCAAATAACAAACGTAAGCCAATGACAAAGGCAAGCAAATAAAATTATGAAATGTTTAATGCAGCGCAACATGCAATGCAATTACGCACGCAGAGAGCCAAAGTGGGCGAAGAGCCGTCCGGGTGCAGGGAACGGGGCCAGGGGAGAGTTGGCAAAACTTGTGACAAAAGTGCCGGAAAACTTTTTGCCATAGTCTGATGAGAAACGTTTTCCGCGGGCTTAAGCCAATTTGTGCCAAACACAGCCAAAGCCGATGGCAAAAAACGGAATCAGAGACAGAAACAGAAACTGAATCTGCATCAGAATCAGAATCAGATTCAGAATCAGAATGAGAATGAGAATCACAAGGCGAATGCGAATGCGAATGCGGAACAGAATCAAAATCAAGCAAAGTCGGAGACAAAGTTGCCTCGGTTTGCAGCCAACTTAAAGTTGCAACAAAGTTTTCAGCGGCATAATGAGCATTGCAGATTAAAGCTAATATACCCTTAAACGGAATCTGCGCAAGAATCTGCGTAAGAATCTGGGTAAGAATCTGCGGCTCGTTTGCTCGTAATTATTGGCAATTTCATGGCAATAAAATCACAAGCGTGCAAAATTATGAATGATAACACAGAGCCACAGAGCAGGTGGACTTATGAAGCACTCAAAGCGATTCATCGCCTGCCCTTAATCTGCTCCAAAGGGCAGCCAGCAGCTGGCAACAGGCCTGTTGCACTTGGCTTCTTATATTTTTGGGGCGTGCACCGCTTAAATAGCCGCAATTTTTATATTAAAATGTATATATATTAAAGAAAAGTATATATATATATTTGGGAAACTTGTTTGTAAGTGCCGCTGCGGGCCCTGGTCCCAACAGGCATCAAGGTGTGAACGCGTCAATGTGGCAATGCGGCAATGAACGTCAAAGAGCCAACGCCAAAGCCAAAGCTGAAGCTGAAGCAACCACTGAAGCTAAAGCCTCAAAGGCTCAAGGCAGAACCCAGCAACAGCTGATGCCGAACAGGCCCTTGTACGCTCTCTGCGCAATTAGGCCCTTTTTCGTAATTAATAAAAATAATAACAGTAAACGGCGAAATATATATAAGTAAAATGTAAGTATAAATATGTTTATATAAGAAATAAAACAGTTTTAGATATAAGCTATATACTGTGAACTCTAGTCTGACTTGTTTCCGATTTTAAGCTTCATTGTTTTGTACTATATCAGGCAAGTAAAACTGCTTGAGTGGGGAATGCATAATAACTTGTTTTTTATACTCTTTATCATTCCTCGCACAAAATTGAAAGGACCAAACTAGAACATTCAAATCATTCTTCAATTGAAAAATATACCTAGCACTCGAGCATAGTTCAGACGCATTTTATATCCATTGATACATCCAGCTCACATAAGTCTTAAAACATAAGTTTTTTTATTGAAATGAACCCCAAAATTATAAAGTATAAAAGCCAAAAAAAAAAAAAACAATAAATAAATAATAAATTTTTTTGTATTAAACATTGATTATATAAATATATATTTCAGTTTTTTTTAGTGATAAATCAAATTTAATATCTTTCCTTTATAATAGACGTTTTTGTAATTCTTGTTACATACTTATTTATATAGATTTATATATAATTACTTGAATGTATTTAATAAACAACTTCACGGCATTTTCAACCTCTCTCACTCTAACTCACTCTCTATCTCTTTCAGTTGTCTCTCGCGCTCCTCGCTTCTCATTTTGCTGTTCCTTGTTCTTTTCAATATTATGTATATTCCTTTATGTCTAGCGCTCTCTCGTTCTTTCCATTATCTAAGCTCTGCTTCTTTCTTTAGCTGAGATTAACATTGGGCTGAAATATTGTATACATTTGTTGAGTAGATGCGACATTTGTCTAGCTGGCAACGCATTAGCCACGCTTCTTGTTGCCAAAGGATAATGGATAATGGGCTACCAGGTGGGTGTACTAAATGGCGTGCTCAAGGTGCTGCGCTCGTTGCCTAGCTGCCGTTGCACTCATCCTGTCATAATTTGCTGTGACTAAAGGCGCGTGCAGCATGCCCAGGCCCGCCGCCAAAAACTGGACACACGTACCACGATTAGCCACGCATGCGCGTAGCAAAGGGAAACGAAGGACAGCAGCAGCCCGACTCCTGCCCTGGGCCGTTGACTAGTTAGTAGCTTGGAAAATGTCAACTTGGCATGGGTCGCTTGATTTGGCACGCTTGTGGCTGCTGCTGCCGCTGCTTCTGCTGCTGCTGCTGATTCTGCTGGGCATTGCATTTGCAACTGGTCCCTCTTAATGTCCAGTCGTAAAATGCAATTTCAAGGCTGCCGTTGCTGCTGTTTCGGTAGTCCCTTGGCAGAGCCCATTGTCCGTGTCCGCTGCTGCTGCTGCTTCATGGAAATGCATTTCACAATCGGCAATCTGCAGCTCATACGTTGCAAATATTTTGGTCCAAATGTATTTCAAGCTGCGTCAAATAGCCTTCAGGGTCTCGTGCCCTCTGTCTTGTGACAGGCTCGTGCTGTGCTGGACTTGTGCTACTGCAGTTGTTTCTCCTCCTGCTCCTGCTGCTACTGCTGCTCCTGCTCCTGCCTCTGCTGCTTCTGCTTCTGCTTCTGCTTTGTTTATCAATTAAACACAACTAACTGTTGTTTACGCATCTTGCGGTTTTGCTCAGGTGCAAGCCAGCTGCCTGTCAAAACGAAAACAAAAGCACATTTCCAGCATATTCCCCAGTAGCCATGCACAGGGCGAACCCTTCACAGCTGCTCGTCTGTCAGTTCAGGTGAAGTAGAAACAACAACGTCTTCGGGAAAACTTCCTCACATTCAATATTATTCGAAAGATATTCAGAAACTGTTTTTACTCTGTTTTCGCAGTACTTTCAAGCTGCTGGTTGGTTTGCTTACATTTAAGGACTAGATAGATAGACTAGATAGGGGAATATGAGAGACTATTTTCAAGTTAATAATATCGATAAGCTCGTAATATTCTTTTATTTAATTCTGCTGAGTCCGCTGATTAATTAACTCTTTATTGCTTTATTATTTCAGAATCTGAATGTTTTACTAGCTTTAGTCGGAAAAGTAGAATAGCTCTATTGAGATATACTAATAGAAGAGCAAATGGAAAATATTTGTACAGCCTATGGAGAGACTTAGAAGGCTATCATTAACTGTTTATTTAATATTCTTCTACAATACATATTGTTATTAACATTATGGGCTTATAATAACCTCATGAATTAATAAAGTTTACTTCATATTCTTGTTTAATATGTATATTTAAATAATGAGTATGTATATTATATTCTTTTAATAGATCGATAAGTATATCATTATATGCATTATTTCTCAATATGGGTCTTCAATAAATAAGTATAAAATAGTTAAGCAATTCTCATATTCTTCTCAGTAAATATTTATATAACAATATTAAAGGAAATATATTGATAAATTATATTATCATTTAATATTGATCTTCAGTACATTTAAATAACTGTATTTGAAAAAGCTACAATTATTACAATATTATAGGACATAATATAAAGAGCAATAAATACTTGAATAAGAATATTGAAATAAAATAAATATTATCAGATAGATTTGTTCTGTTATTCTCTTGAATAAGTTAATTTAATCATTCTGTAAGTTTTAGCCTGGCCTAGTTGCTCTAAACTCTTGTGGGCTTACTCTCGTGCCCATCACTTAGGTAACCAATTTATCATGTTGCATGCACGGTTGATGCAATATTTGAGTATTCGTATAATTGAGCTAATAGGTGAATCAAGAGGCAGATGCTCTGAGCTGCTGTTGTTGTTGCTGGCCGGCACTTGAGCCCGTGGCGAATGGCAACAATTGCAACTAATTGGGGCAGATGCAGCTGAATCGCATCTAAGCTGCACTAAGTACACTCAGAAAATTGAATATTAATGCTGCAGCCAGAGCACTCGAGGAGGGCGAGCACAGAAGGCTGGGCCAGCAAATTGCAACGCATTGCATGCAACAAATTATGGAACATGCCAACTCTCAGCTCGCCATAGCCAAATGCAATGAAGCGAACCATTCTTAGCTGCTTCTCTCTCTCGCTCTATCTCTCGCTCTGATCACTCTGCTTAGGCCATTCGATATGCCACACACACACACACAGACTAACACACACATAAGACACTGACAGAAGCAGCTCGCATTTGCTTTCTTGCTGCGAGTTCAAAGAGCTCAAAGGACATTTCATTAGTAGTTTTTGCATCTATTCGGTTCGTTGCCGAGCGTTGAAAATTCCGTTTCGTCACAAGCGATTTGCTCTTTTCACAGTTTCCGCTGCGCAAGCGCAACAGCCCAGCCCAAAGAGACAAGCACTGTATGTATGTGTGTGTGTGTGAGTGAGCGTTCCCTCTTTATAAATGCCGTCTCCCTCGGCACGTTAAATGTCTGTCAACCTCGTAAATCCTGTTTGAAATTAAGTGCGTCGTTGCGTGCATTTTGGTGTAACGAATTTCTTATTTGATTTTGTACAATGTGTTAACTTTTGTCGGAAATACAAATTCAGGGATTGGCAACGCTTTTAGATTTTCAATCGCTACTATTTGGTTGTGTAAGTCACCGCACCCACAGACAGGAGCGGTAGCTCACCGCCCGGGCCTTGCCAGATCCAGATCCAAGTCAGCATTTAAAATAAGAGAACTGTCGTCTATGGATCCTTCGAGCTTTTACTGTGTGTTTCCGGTATGTACGTGATAGTGAAGAGACACCCTCCGCAAGAAAATGCCGCAAATACTCCAAAGATGAGGGCAGGAAAATCGCTTGTGATAGCGAATGGAAACACAGAAACTATCGTAAAAACAAAAATCCACGAGAAAGTCGAGACAATCGCATCACAAATGGGCAGCACTCGCTCCGAGAACATCTCGATCATAACGACCCAGACGAGTGGCCCGACGCCCAGGCCGTGTGCAGCGCTGTACATGACGGTGGCGGAGGCTATTAGCCACTTGGAGTCGGCGGTCCTTAGAAATTGAAAGTTCAGCGCCAGGAGAATGGAGGCCAGCAGAATCACGAGGCCCGACACAAAGAGCCAGAGCTTGCGCTCGCTTTTCTGAATGACCAATGCGGTCACATACGCGGCGACCACTTGGGCAAGGGCAAAGACAATAATGCACAGCTGTATGGACGCCTTGTAGTTGTCTTCGTTGAACATCAGCTTCATGTAGAAGACATACGCGTTGATGCCCGTGAACTGCTGGAACAGCATCAGTCCGATCACCGCCAGCAGGCTCCTCACTGTGGCCCTCTCGCGCAGCGCCTCCTTGGTGCTGTAGCTCTCCGGCTGGTGGCTGGTCGCTATCGCCAGCATTTCTCGCTCAATGTTTGCATTGGGGCCCCGCAGCCATTGCAAGGTGGCCTTGGCCTTCTCGTTCCTATTCTGCTGCACCAGGTACACCGGCGACTCGGGCACCCATATAAGAATGCCGGCATAGGCCAGAGGCAGCAGGCCGCACGCAAAGTTGTACGTCTGTAAGTCCTGGCACGAGTTCAGGAGGTAGGCATAGAGAGTGCCATGGACCAGCATCAGGTTGAAGAAGCAGTTCAGCATTCCGCGCATGTGCAGCTCGGCCACCTCATTGTTGTATATGGTGACGGCCACGCCGATGCCGCCGTTGCCCATTCCAATCAGCAGTCGGCCGATGTACATCATGCTCAGGTGCTCCGCGCTAATGATGAGGGCCCAGCCGGCGATGCTCGGCAGCACCATGCCCATCATGATCGGCTTCCGGCCGAACGAGCTGATCATGATGCCCGCGGGCACGCACATGATAGCGGCACCCACTGCAATGATCGAGCATATGAATGCCCAGTGCACGGGACTCGGCTGGAACACGTATGACGCGCCGATGCACCTTACGCTTCCGATGGGCCCCGACCACCCCAGGGATACGCCAACAATGAACCCACCAAACGAGGCCACCAGAGCGACCAATATCGACTTAGCCAGGACCATTCTACCGCCACGTTTGTGTGTACTGTGTCCAATGGATCAAATGAACTGCGAACTGGAGGCAGCCATCATGGGGCCTGCGAGTGTCAAGTAAATATAAGTTCGATTTAAGCGAGCAACGAAACTGATCAGAATTTATAATGTGGGGCTCAGGAATAAGTCAATCGGGCTACTTCAATTTATAATTTCTCTCCCACTCCCTCTGTGTGCATGTAGAAAGTATTTATCTATCCATAAATTATAGCCATATTAATAGAAAATTTGCCTGTCTCTTGAGTATTATTCCCATGTATTAGAGGGGATCAAAAGGGGCAAGGGAAACCATATGCCCTCACACCTAGCTGTTGTACACGTTGGCCTGGCTAAGCCCGGTCGCAACACAAATATATTGCTTTAGCCTAAAAAAAACAATAACAGCTTGGCAGTTGTTCTGTTGTCCCAGCAAGGACATGTGTGTATCTGTGTGTGTGAGTGTGTGTGTGTGTGGCATACAGGTATCTGGCTGACTGCACAGCATCAATTGTAAAAGGATTATGGCTTAATTTTAAATGCGCATTCATTTGCACTCGCCTGCCGCTGCATCAGCTCCTGCCGCTCCTGCCGCTCCTGCCGCTCCTGCTGCTGTTGCTCCTTTTGCAGCTCGTCAAGCTCCTCCTCAGCTGTCTCTCTCGCTCTTTAAGAGGATTTCTGACTGCCGCCTGGGTTTTTTCTCATTAGTTTTCAAATAGCTGCATTAGCAGAGCGCGCTGCAAGGATCTGGGCCATACAAATGCCAGTGAATTGCTCAATTTGTGGCATTAAGCCCCCTTCTCGGCATTTGTTTTGGCCAGCACTTTGTACCCTTGGCGCATATTGTTTGGCCTTGTTTGTTATTGCAGCAGTATCTCTTCTTCTTTTTCTATTTCTCTTTTTTTTTTTTTGCTTCTCTATCATGTGTTGACCTTTTATCTATTCGCCCATCTTTATTTTTTACCACGAGCTCTAAGCACGTCTCTAAGCATTTTCGAGCTGCTTCATTGTGCGGCTATTGTGCTGGAGGATCAGAGGAACAATGTGAGCCACGAAGACAACATTCAAGTCCAAACTGAAATAATATATTTCCAGACTAATTGAAGGCTAAGTAAATGTATTGATGATTTATTTATTTGTGTATGTAGAGTGTATGTAAGTAAATTTATATTAACATTTAGATTACAGAAGTGATAACGTTGCAGTAGGTCCTTTCCGACTGCATAATACTCATTCACGAACCAAAAACAGCTGATTCTGTTTTGGAAAAGTCTTTTTCGTCTAAATATTATTCATATACATACATATATACACTTTTATACACTTCTATTTACAAAAAATTAAATTTTGTTTAATTCTAATTAATTATATTTAATTTATAATAATAATAATTTATTTATTAGACCTCGATTTAATAAATTATATATTTTTTCAGTGAAGATTTTCAAAATGTTTTTTAAAAACTGTTGCAAAAAGAATGTTAGCCTATGTCATTATTTAATTAAGAGCCAGAGATACCAAGTTAATAGCAGAAGGAAAAGATCAGCAATAAATTCGACGTTAAGGTCAGAGCCTAAACTGCTGTAAACTGTATGCGAATAGGCCTTGTTAACATATCAATATCACATATAACAAATATACTCTTTGATATTATTATTATCTCCTTTTATTTGAAATATTTAAATATAATACTTTCATTCACCTGAAGGCTTTAGTGCCAGCAAGCTAGCATCTCTCTCTTCTTGCTGTATTATTTATGTGTTAATAGACCATAGACACTCCGTAAGCTAGACATGAGTTCTCACAGAGGAGCAGCTTAAGATCGTCTCTATTAAAACTTTGAAGTTCGGCTTAATTTGTGCTGGCCCGCAGCATTCACTCGAGTTGTGGGTGCAACCCACATATCATGCCCTGAATGCGCTCCCTAAGCAGCTCACATAAATTACGTGCCCAGTAAAAATCTCAGGGAAAGAGTGAGACAGTGAGAGATAGACGTGGAGAGAGAGGGTGGAGAGGTGCCTCTCCATTCACTGCGTAGCCCTGGTTACAGCATTTGTTTCTGTTGTTCTCTGTCTCTGGCTGCGACAATATTTCTTAGCCAATTTTGGGAATTTTTTTTCCGTTTGGAAAGCGACGCTGAAAATCCGCTTAAAAAAAAGAAGCAAACGCGCTGCAGAAGACGCGAGCAAAAAAGAAAGAGAAAAACGCTGAATTAAAATGCAACAAAGTTGCGAGAGGTGTAAGAGTGGCATGTGGAAAGGCGGAGCAGAGGAAGGGGGCGGGGCACGCTGTGAGGAAAGCGTCAGGCACATTTTTCTTTGCAGTTCAGTCACAGTTTTCGGTAGCTGCTGCAGCTCTCGTTTTTCTGCTGGCACTTTAGGCAAATTTACTACAGCCATAGAGGGTGAGAGAAAGAGTGGGAGAGAGGGGAGGTGGGGGGAAGGGTGTGAGCTTGTGCGAGCGAGAAGGAGGTAGAAAAACTGAAACACATGTCACAGATTTGTTTCACTTTCGGAAGCACTTAAGCACTCAGCGAATTTGTTTGAAAAAAAGGAGAAAACGAAACAACGACCGAAACTCTGGAGCTCTGGCTACTTCTTCAATGCCAGCGCATTGTTCAGTTTTATTTTTGAAATAAATATGCATGGCTAAAGGGGAGTGTGTGTGTGTGTGTGTGTGTGTGCTATGGGGCTGTAGTTGTGGGGTAGGCCGCCAAAAGAACAAATTGATGATATGCCCCTTTGACACTTGAGTCCATTATTTATGTGCCGGCTTGCGATTATTTTCACATATGCTGTGCCCCCTCTTATCCCCATGCCCCATGTGCTCCTCCCTCTCCCGCTCCGCCACTGACTCACTATACGTGCCTGGTCTTTGGTCTCGGCGGATTTCACTTCCATTTCGCTCAACAATTCGATGCAGCAATCAGCTGAGCAGGCAGTTCGCTGAGTGCCTCGTTTGGACCAGGTTAACACACGCACACACACACGCACGCACACTCACACACACACACACACGCACACACTTAGCACTTTGTTTTAAATACCTTGCCTTGGCTTACGTTGTTTAAAGCGCATTTTCAGCTTAACGGTAACACGTGACATATGAATTATTGTGCTGCCTCCTGACTAAGCATTCGCCTCTTACCAATTTTACGGCTTTAGTCATCAAATATTAAAAAGAAAATCCCAATTCGGGCACAGCTTAAAAATGATCGCATACGGAAACAAAAGCTACTTCACTCTGTAAACTGTATCAAAATGCAAGAATATCAAAATTCAAGAGATTTGAACTAAAATAATAAATAATAAAAATATTTGTGTTTTAAGTAAATTTCCATTGTTCAATATATGTTCAGAATGACTAAAGGGCAGGCTTTAAAATTGTTTGTGTTGATAATTTTGAGTAATAATATTTTGAACTATTAAAAATTATTAATAATATATACTTAGTAAAATAAAATAAATGAACTCAAATTTCAAACTCTAAATTTTATTATTATATTTTTTTATTTACATTTTAAAATTTATTAATTCAAAAATTTCATTATATTTAAAATATTCAATATATTATTTATCTAGTTTTTATAAAGATCTCTTTGATATCTATTTATTTATATAGAGTTTATAAGTCGTATTGAAGATCAGAAGAATCTAATAATCTAAGCTATACGTCTTTATCAAGTGCCCGCTGATCTCTAGCAGAATTTCATCTGTTTTAATTCACATTTGTGAATTTTGATAATCAAACAAACTTTGTATATTATTCTATGGAATGCATGCCCCAGTCTCATGACAGAATTCTTGACAATTTTTTGGAATACATATTTATTTTTTACATGGGCTGCTTTGGCATTTGTGCGTAAATCATGCCACATTAATGAACTCTAAAATGGTGGCTGCTGCCAAGCTGTAAGGCTACCGCTTGGACTTTTTGTTTTTGTTGGTGTTTGATAGGGTTGAGGACCGGAGCTTGGCATAAATAATTGTATAATAAATTGCATAGCTGAATAGGAGCGATATATCATTTGTCGCAGCGTGTGTGACACGTTTGGGAAACGGCGCGAAACGTGCAAAGTGCGAACGATTCAATTAATCCTGACACTATTTATTATTATTAGGGTTAAGCCAGAGACAGAAATATGCCAAAGAGGAGCGAGTTGGCCAGCTCAGAGCCAGCTAGCCGGGCGGCTCAGTTACGACTGCCCATGTAGTTGTTACATTAATTAGTAGAGCAGCCTGTTTCGGCTCTGTCGCGCCTCGCCGTTCCAGGCACTATCATATTTATTAAGCAGCCGCATCGCCTGCAGCTTTTCGCATTGGCGAATTGTGCGTCTCTCCCTGTAAGTGTGTGTGTGTGTGTCTGCTGTTGCTTTGCTGGATCCGGTGCTGTCTGACTACCCGCGGCTATCACAACAACGAAAATTGATTGCTTCTGTTGTTGTGGCTGGCTTTGATCGTGTTAAGATAGCTGGCAGAAGGCAGAAGGCAGCAGGCAGGCAGGCGAAGAAAAAGAGAAGCTGGGAAGCTCCCCAGAACCTCAACTTGAGTTCTATAGAAAGTTTTGCGCATAACTTTGGCTTGGACGCGCTATGGGCATCGTAAATATCTTTTACTGCCATCCTTCTTCAGTGGCTTTCATTATATACATATGCATATATGTGCATACACACACTCGCATTTCTGCATTGCACGCATTTCTGCATAGACTCTTTACCGGCACACCCATGTGTATAGCAGGGCAGGGTGTAGCTGCTTGGCTATTTTTGTGACAGATCATAAATCAAAAATCATACACGCTGCTGCATTTCAATATGAGTGCAACCACGCCATCACACCACTGCACCACCACACCACACAGACAGGTAGGTGGCGGCGGCTTTTGCAGGTGTTTGCTCCAAATGAATAAATGTCGTTGCTTTGCTCTTATTTTGCGCGATTGTAAATTAAGTTCAGTCAAAGTTCTGACGGACAGCTGCAAGCTGCAAGTGCTGGTAATTAAATACCCTGTAAAAGTATAAATTAACATTTTTATAGAATATATTTAAATAGACATATGCCAACTATACTAAACTCATTTCCCATTTATTTAAATATTTTATAAATTTCTATAGGGTGTCTCTTAGTCAATCACTGCAGCAGCTTTCATCCCACTTGCTTCAAAAATGTGTCTTTTGCCTTTTACTTGCGCATTAATGTATGATGTGTGTGGGTGCGTGTGTGTGAGCCGGGTGGATACCATTCGAAAATTGGCAGCTGTCAAAAGTCATAAAGGCAGCAAATATGTGAGGAACATGTCTGCTTTCTAGCGCTAATCGACTCTCTTATTATTGCAGCTCATAAAACACGATGTTTATAATTGAATACAAGTTTCTAAGGATTGTAAGAGCCAGGTCATTAATGTTCTTTTTACGATTATTAAAAAAATCCATTTGGTTTTCATCTCGACTTTTTACTATGAGAAGTTATTCTAATACTTCTATACGAGCTGTTAACAGTTTATTAGTTTGTCTGTCTGTAGGACTTTAACCCATTAAGCCACTATTGAAGCCAATGATTTCAAGCATCTCTCTCTAGCTTCCTGTTTTTTTTTTTTTTTAAGTATAGTGTGAAATTAAAATGGTACTACAAATATTTGTTATTTATTCCATTATTCGTCTATGGAAACCTCAGACATATTGAGAACAACAAATTATAATAAATTGATAAGTAAATATACTAAATATTTGTGCATTTACTTAGACTCCTGAATCAATTATTTTTTATTATATCAAATTATTAATATTCTCTACATTTGAAAACCTTTTACCTTTGCAAACATTAAAAACGATTTCCTTGTATCCAGAAGTATCCTGGAACATTTTCCATTTACATTCGAATAAAGTTTTCAAGTACGTGAAATTAACATTTCACTCAAGCCTTCGCAAATTTTGGCATTAGGCTTAGCCTTAATGTTGATGGGGCTTGCAATTGATGTGCAGTTGATGTTTATTTATTAGACGGTCCGTTTGGCTAGCAAATTAATGGCATATTCACTTAGCAAGTGGTAAACGCATGCGGGTATTAAGCTAAATCGCATTTCATGGACTGCGGCGTATTATGAATGAATGAGCGGGCGTTACGTATGCGGCACACGTAGTGGAGGCGCTCTAATCGCTACCAGGGATATCTGTGCCATATGCCAAATAAATCTAATTTTTTTCCTCGACCCCTGGCCGAACCAATTGCCCACTAATTTTCGGTGCGTTTTCTCGGCCAGGCAACGTGTGAGATGCCCGATGACGATTACACGATTACGATTACCAAAAAAAGCATAAGAAGAAGAAGAACAAGAAGAAATATAATCAGACGCACGTAGTATTTGAGTCAAAACAAATTGCTTCATTCATGCCACGGCCAGGGGCACGCACGAATCGAGCATATGCCGGGCATTACCTGGCTGCCCCAGACTCCGTCCGTGGCAGAGCCCAGCCTCATCTCACGGCCATCTAATCGGCGGTCTATCGCATCTTTACGGTATTTCCCCGAACTCTTGTTCTGATTTCGAGTACTGGAAAACTACTTGAGTAGCATTTTAATTGTTGTTCGTGGAAGCAATTGCCCCCCCGGCGGAGCATAAATAAAAACTTTGCTTTGACATTTTGTTGGAATGAATTTAATGAATTTAAATTATGACAGTTGCGCCCTAAGCCACAAATATTTTATGGCTTTTAAATGCTGAAATAAATTGGACTTAAGAAACGCCAAACGGAAATGCAAAGAAACCAAAAATATGAAAACTTTTCTCTTAATATGTGAAACTGTAAATACCCTAAAGTGAGGAAAAGACTGAGAGAGCAAACAAAGAAAACAATCTGTAAATTTTTAATTAAAAAAAACTATATATATATCAAATAATACGAAATTGTTTCTATTTTGAGCCAACTTCCCTAAGGCTTTGCTGTACTTTCACAATCCTTAAAAAATTCCTTTCCATTTGAAAGGGTATTTGAAAGAAGTCGAGAAAAGAAATCCGAATCGAGGTCGATTCGAGCAACAAACCCATTAAATCTTGTGATTTGCTTTGTGTGGACGTCAAATGGGTGTTTCTCTCTCTCTCTCGCAGACTCCACAGAAAAAGGTCTTCTTTTATGATTTAAGCCGAGAGAGACTGAGACTGAAGCGCTGCTGTTGGGGGTTAGCAGCTCCACCTCCAGCTCCAGTTCCAGTTTCAGTTCGAGTTCCAGTTCTTGTTTGCCTAATCCTTTAAGTTATTGACGCATTCGGTTTCGATGCATTGATGAAATGTTATTTATTTATAATCGCAGTCGTAACCCTTTTGTATGGCTGCCCTTTTGCTGGCCAGCCTTCAAGCGGGGCTCTCGCATTTGAGGCTGCTTTATGGCTGCTACGAGGCTAATCCCGCAGGAGCAGCCGGCTCGATCACCGCCTTTGTTGTTGTTGTTGTTGTTGTTGCTGTTGTTGTGTTTAATAGTTGAGGGATTTGCTTGCTCGGCTGCTGGCCTGCTGGCGCGTCTCCAATGTTGATGTCTTATATAACACGAGTGTTACTTTTGACACTTTTATTGCCAGGCCCTAGACCAGGCACACGAATCGATTCGAGTCGACAACGCATCTCAAATGAGCCTTGTGTACCTCTAGGAAGTCAGCCAGCCAGCCAGTGGGGAATTGAACGCTCTAAAGTGGTAATTAAATTGGCCAGCATTGTGAAAGGCCGCGGCCCAGAACATCTTATGTCTCAATCTATCCAGTCTGCGGCGACAATCAGCCTCGGCTAGGAATGATATGATAAATTTGATACATCTTGCACTGAAACCAGTTGCAAGCCCGTTTTCAGCTTAGTAGTTTCTTATTTTATTTTTGGCTTCAGCGTTGACAGCGCTCGGCTCATTCGCTGGCAAATTAACACCTCAAACGAAACCGATTGATGCCAAAGTCATTTGCCATTAGACGTCCGATTCTTGGAGTTGTTGACAGCCCAGCCAATTGCAATTCCTCTTCAATGTTGCTCTTGAGCTAATGGTGTTTGTTGTTGCTGTTGTTGTTGTTGCACTTGCAGTGAAGCGCATTTCCGCTTTTTGTGGCTAATTTACGGGCACTGAGTGGCACAGGTCAAGCTGAGAGCACCGAAGCTGCTAATTGCAAGTCGCATTTAAGTTTCTGGCACAAAACAATTGACGGACTTAACGAATCTCTCGATTGTTTATCGAAAATAAAAGTTAAGGGCAATTGAATGATTAGTTATTTGTGTTGTTGTATATATAATAAGCACTTGCTGAAAATAGATAAAATTGAACGAAATGAGATTTAAAAAACAAATAAAATAAACCGCCTAGTCTACTGACATGAATTAATTAAATTTTAATAATCAGACTCAGAGTAGAACTTTCTGGTTTTTGTATATTTTCATATCAAGATTTTTCTATTTATATAAATTTTATTTGATTTATTTATTTATTTGCACTTGAAGCAGAGTAATAGCATTTGAATAGTTCAACTTCTCAAATTCAAAAGATTTTTTTTTAAATGCCATTAATAATGATCAATAATTCATATCAATCTGTTCCCTTTCTGAGAGATAAAAAGTTTAAAATATGCCAAGAATGCAAACCCTTTGATAATTCCAAGGAAACTTGAACTCCTGTGTGTTGATAATCTCACATCCTACTTAAAATTACGCGATATATAGATAGTCGTATTTCGTCCTTAGTAAACACAAAAATGTTGCCAATTATTACATCATATTTC
This sequence comes from Drosophila navojoa, assembly GCF_001654015.2. The sequence continues at coordinate 1,022,548 of NW_022045883.1, forward strand.
CACAAAAAGATAAGCAAAATGGTTTCTTATCGAAATACATACTCGAAAATGTTCGACGGCACAGCAGAAGTTTGGAAAATTAATTAAAAACTCATCAGATGTTCGAGTGATAAACCTGGTCGGCATAATTACGCCGCAGCAAGATGGCCAAAATCAAAATCATTTCTAGCGAACTGCAGCGGGCCGCAGCGGAGCCAGTTAACGTATTCATAACTATATATTTATCAGCCATCAAAAATCAATTGCACACTCGCAAAAACAACAACAACAGCAACAGCAACCAAACAGAAACCAAGTGCTGCAATGGACCGGTATCTGCTGTCTCAGTGGGCCTCCAGCATGATCTCTGCCTACCCTCACTCTCTCTACCTACTCGCCCACCTTCCCCCTCCCGAGCAACTACTCCCTGCCGTGGTTGGCCCGTGAGGCGTTCAAATTGCGCTTGTTAACATTTTTGACCGCCTGCTGGGGGCTTTTGCGTAGCAGTCGACGTCGACGTCGCTGTCGCTGCCGGCGTCGCCGAAAAAGCCAACAAACCGAACGTGTTACGCATAATAATTTTCGCAGTGCGTCCAACACTCGTATAAATATTTCAACGGCTCGCTGGGTTTCAGCCTGCTGCTGCTGCTGCCGCTGCTGCTGCTGCTGTGGTTCATCATCAAATGCATGGAGTTTATCTTGGAGCCGCATCGCTCACGCTCAGAACCGAGAGCTGGGGACAACAAGCAGGCTGATAAGACAAACAGCACTGAGAGAATTTTCAACTCAACTGAAAGTGGAATGTGAACTTCTATAAGGAATAGTTTGAATAATAGCTGAATTTGATGTATGAATTCCTATAATAAAAGATAAATATTTCTCTGTAGTTAAAAGAAATTAAATAATTTTAATTTAGCTATAGATCAATTCCCTTCTAGTAAGCCATAGAAAACTGCACAAGTTTTCCTCAATTAATCCAATATTTACCCATTTATTTCTCTCAGTGCATCATATGATTGCTGGATGGATGGCGGTGCTGCTGGCGTATGTTCAGTGTCGCTGTCGTATGTCGCTGTCTTTTATTGAAATAACAGAAATCATAATGTTTATGCCATTAAATTGTTAACAAAGCATAAACAGGCTACTGTCAGGTAGCAGGAGTTGGGATGCCGAGCAGAAATTGGGTATTGTGACTCCGACTGGGAGCCCGTTGGCCGTTCCCCGTTTCCCGTTCCCCGTTCCCCGTTGCCCGTTGCCCGCATGTCGACACGCACATAAATTATCGTTGATATATATTTGGCCGTGTGAATGTCCAGCCGTGGCGTAGCCCAGAGATAGACAGAGAGAAAGCGATCTCTTTCACTTCTGCTCGCACTCTACTTTATTTATTTACACGGGGCGCATTGCACAACGTTCGCTACGTGACATTCACGCTTGGACGTCCGCCGATGTATTTGGGCATCCCGAGCAGTTCTCAGTTCTCAGAGCGGCGGGCATACGTGACCCCATCGCAGAGCCCGGGGTAAACGGTCACATCTCATTCACTCACTATCGCAATTGCTATCTATGAGAGGCTGCGTATCTTTTCACTTTGCTACGCGCCTTATCTGCAGCCTCTTATCGGCCAGTGGGATATATATTTTCCTTTTTGCCTTTTTGTTTTTGTTGTTTATTGTGCCTCGCTGCTCGGCTTGACCGAATTATTTCCTGTAATTGGGAGCGTGCGGCCGCCCCAAAGAGCCGTAAAAATAATCAAATGCTTCCTGGCTCTAAAATCCATTTCAAGCCATTTCGGGCCATTTCACTCAAAAAAAAAAGGATGCGTGCTGCACTATGTGAATGAATTGGGCCAAAACTGCTTGACTACATACATACATATAAATAGCTATATATACACGTGTATGTGTGTGTGTGTATGTGTTTGAGCTGGGGTTCGGGTTTATGGTTTCAGTTTAACCAACAACACGGTCACACTTCCAATTTTATTTATGACTTTATCTTTTACTTTGTTTGTGCGGAGATTTTTGTGCTTTCCTGGGAATTTCACTGAGATTCTTTTCTCCTTTAATGCGCTCGCCGTACTGCTACTTCTTCTTCTTCTTTTTCTTTGCCTTAATCTTGTTGTGTGCGGTCGCGTTTCTACTGTTGTTGCTGTTGCTTGTCTTATTTCGACTGGGGTCTTAATCACGTGCACTGGTTCGCGGTAATTATACCTCGGAGTGTCTTTAGAATGTGACTAAACTTAATTTTGGAATTTTGAATTTTGTAGTTGAAGCCAGAGATTCGTTGGTGCTGGGACAGAGATATCATACAGAGATATTACATAAAGATGTTTGTAATGAGCCCAGTTAGAGGTTGCAGCCAAGTGTCAAGCACCGAAGTTGGCTGAGCTCTTAATTTGTTTGGATTGTATGTATAGGAAGGAGAAGAAAAAATAAACAAGAACAAAGCAGTAAAAGTGAAGCTTACAAAGAATTTAGTTTAACGCTACGATAATTATAATATTATAGTAATGTTAATAATAATAAATAATACTCAAAAGATTTAAATATTTATATTTTTAATTTAATTGATTCTAATATTCATAATAATAGAGATAATAAAAAAAAATACTTTTAATAAGAACATTGTTAAAATAAATAAAAATTGAAATGAATTGCATATATATTTTTATTTTTTTTTTTAATTCAAGATCGAACTATTATTATATATATATAATTTTTTTTTTAAATACAAAAAAATACTTCAATTAAATTAAAATTAATATGTGTGTTTTATCTCTTCTCAAAGAATCTCGTCGAAATCTCTATTTAACCACTAATTGCTGATATTTGTATGCCCTTTCTTCTATAGGAAATTATAATTAGACAGCCAACGTCTAAATTTGATCGCTTTTGTTATACTTCTATTGTTGCCTGCCGCTAAATGCGGCAATCAAAAGCCAAACGAAATATCACTAAAATTTGATTAGCACAATTAAATGATTATGTGCCGCAAAGCGTGGCAATTACAGCCGAAAGAATATAGCAGGTGCGTGCAGATAAAGAGACCGAGAGAGGCAGACAGAGAAGGGAGTGGAAGAGAGATAGAGTGAGTGGGGGAGACAGACTGAAAGCAGTTGAGGTCAGGTTGCGGCAGTTTCTTTGACATTGACCCACGCAAAGTTTCTGGAGGCAATTCTCAAACCACAAACATTAAAGCCACAAATGAACGACATTAGTTACACTTACCGAATATAATTAACAAATTAAATGAACAATTGCCTCAACAGATGGGAGTGTTGAAGAAAGAAATACAAATACAAATACAAATAGAAAATAATTGGAGCGCATGGCGAATGCAAAGCAAAGTCTAAATAATATTAAATATGTACATATGTCTTTAAGAACGGAACATTTGAAGCTCGGCTCGGCCTGGGCCAGCGTAAATTGCTTCGGTAAACCGAAAAGACGCTAATTGAGGTTAGCTCAAGGGTTTACATAACCCAATTATTATATAAGACACTAGACATAGGCCCGTATGTATGAAATCCGTGAAAATCTCTTCATTTTGGTAAGGGTCGTAGCCAGAAATATTGTCCAACAGGTACAACAGGTACCACAACAATAACAATAAACACGCACTTGTCAAAATACATATGGAAAACTGAAGATGAAATGATGAGATGACGGTGCAATATGGAAGCTTGACTAGGAGATACCCTGTAGTGTGGTTAAAGTTACAAGCATATTATATCTGCTTACGATATTGGCATGACATATTATACATGTATATAAATGTATAAATTTATTATATATATTCTTATCGATAATTGTTCAATTATGATATGAGAACAATTACTAGTAGATAACCTTTAGCCAGTTTGGAGTCTGAATGTTGCATAGAAAATATGAATTAAATCAAATTGAAAAATTTACTTTCTCGTTATTAATGGTTTATCGATAATTATCGAAATTCAATATGGTGTTTTGGCTAAGAAAAAAATGGCTACGAAATTTATATAAACTTTAATATATTTTAAAAATAAGGTTATATATATATTGCTTAAAAATAATAATAATAACTTAAAATATACTTATATTTCACATCTAAAATTGTATGCCCTCTAGCATAACTCAATATATATACAGGGTATGGGGTAGGATGAGTGAGTGAGAGAGACTTTACCTGTGACACGGGTTTGTTTTATGACTTTATCTATTGGAAGTCTGATGCGTTACCTGTGCCCTGTTTTTGCGGCTTTGATCGATAATCGCGGCCCACACAAAATGGTGCCGCGTCACGGCAGGTCCGTAATGGCATTACAATGCGTTTCCAACTACTTAAAACTGGGCTCAGCATATTTGCAGTCTGGACAAACAACGAGCATAAACCGTGATGCGAATGCGTTTATGGATTGAGCCAAGCGGATTTCAGCAGCTGCCTGGCTATCCGGCTGCCTGGCAGCGGTTCGCTTATCCTTTAATGGGCTTTTGTCAGTCTGTCACTGGGACGCTGGCGTTGAGCAAATCCTTTCAAGTGCAACCGAGCTGCATCCGATTAGAACAGGTTCGTCTCTTTGTCTTCTCAGCAAAATAAAGCCATGTCGCCCTACCTTCCCCTCACTCTCTCCCTCTCTCTTTCTCTTCCTCTTTCTCTTGCTCGCTCTGTCATCACTTGTTTGCGCAAAGTTTCGCTGGAATTTTTGGTGATTTGTAAGCTGCGCGAGTCAACAAATATGAAATATGAAAACCGCATCAGCAGCTAATCGCATTGACTGTAAAGTTGGCTAAGCCGCTTGTTATTTTAGCTTTGCAATTAAAAATCCCTCAAATGCGTTAACAATTTTCCCTTCGCTTCGCCGGAAAAACTGTCATAGTTTTCTCTCTTTTCCTAGATGCAGGCACTGCGATAGCGACTTGTCACAATTTCTGACAGGCCAAAAGTGGTTTGTGTTCGATGTCTGGCCCTCGAACTCTTCGTTTCTAATGAAGAAATTATCTATAATGATATGAGAGAAATGCAAGCGTTCCTTTTTCATAATTTTTCACTATGAAAATGATATAATTGCTGCACGATAAGCATCAAATTATGTGGAAACTGAAACCGAGTGTTCGAAAAAATAGTTGGCAAAGGGGTACCCGAATAATGGGCACGTACAATGGACAACGGATGACGTATTATTTTATGATAAGCACATGAAACATTTGATGGATTTATTATGCCATACAGCTCGCACCAAGTGTGAAAGAACCACAGGTGAGAAATAGGTCTGTTTGCGCAGGATATGTCACTCAGCACTGCGGACAGGTGTAAGAACTGAATGTAATTTTTAATATATTTTTTGGCTCACTCTAATATAGAAGTGATGGATAGATGGAGAGAAAAAACCATGGGTGGAGTTCGTCACATAATAATAATAATTTGCATAATATTTGCTGGCTTTTAAAATCTTAAATCAGAGCAAATGATAGAAGCGCAAGCAATTCAAAAACTGGTTTATGTAGATAATATCTAAAGAGTGATTTAAATTAGTTAACATGATCAATATTTTTGAATAATCTTAAAATATTTTACAATAAGTATTTTAAATCATGAAAGTTAAACATTTTAATTTGAGAAAATGTTTTTTAATATCATGTATAATTTATAATTGGTAAAGGAAAAAGGAGGAATCGAGTTGCTTGATTCATTTGTGCCAATCAGTCTGTCAAGTGTCCCTCTATATATTTGTCTATATATGTTTATTTATCGTAGATTATTCCAAGGAACAAGAAGCAATTGTTTCTCTTCAATTAACTATAGGTTTTATAATGTTTCTGGATATTGCTTGAAGATATAATTGACCTCAGAATTATTATTTAGCCGATTCTCTCTTAATATCTAATCCGTAATCTTCCTTCATTCCTTTATTATAACGACACACCTCGGACTTTCTCTTCTCTTCCATTCTCTGTCTCTTTCTCGTGCTTGGCAAACTGCTATTATATGTCTAATCGTTGATCATTTGTTAGCTACACTTACTAAACATTTCTAAGCATTTGAACACAGTCGAGACATACATATTAGAAATCTATAAACATTTCATAGAATCTAGAGCTAACTAGCTGTTCTACATATTAACACCAAAAAAGAACAAATTAAGTTAAAAAGAAAGTTGTAAATTTCATAAGAAATTTAGCTCTTGTCTGTCTATTTTTTTTGGCTGTTACAACATTGTGCTCTTGTTCCATGACCAATTCGGGCTGAGTGTGTGTGTGCAAGCCAGCATATCCAAGTTGAATAAGCTACAGCAGAAAGAAAGAGGAAAAGAAGAAGCACGCATGGAAAAGCAACTGCTGGCCAAGTGCTTTGAGGGCTAAAAGCATGTTATCAGTCATCTGTGAGTCTGTTTACATGCGTATCAAAGGCGGGCACGCAGCTAATCAATATGCTCGTCGTTTTCCTTTTAACCAAGTACGTGTCAACGGGGCTCGAACCAAATACCACATACCAAAGACCAAATGTTGTACAATGTGTACAGAGCGAAAGGATGGGGGCATTGAAAGGCCAGACAAGGACATGAGACGCATTTTGTTTACATTTTTTTTTTTTTTTTTTGTTATTTTTGTTGTCGTTTTTTGTATTTTTGATATTTTTCTCGAGCATTAAACTTTGATGAGTTATCACACGTAAATGGCAGCGTTTGAAGGCAAGGAGTACGAGTATTAAATAATTATTTTTGTAGCACTTGTGGCATGTGAAATTCGTTGAGGTGTCTGGGAATTTATGCCCCATCGACTGACTTGCACGTTATTTATGTTCATGACCTTTAATGGCACCCCATCTGCTTGAGCAGGAGCAGGGGGTTGACTGGCAGTAGGAGCACGAGCAGCAGCAGCAGCAGCAGGAGCAGGAGCAGGAGGTGGAGGGCACACGCAGCGCCATCAAACAAATTGCCATGGCGAAGCGTGCGTCTTGTGGTATGCACATTGAATTTTGATATGGCGATATGGGGATATGGGATGTGGATAAGGCACAACTGTTCGCTCCCAGTGCCCGGCAAAAGATTAATTGATACATGTCCATTTTGTGTTGACAAGCAGCCAGCAAGAAATGTCCTCACAATAGAAACAACAACAGCAACAATAGCAACAACAACAACAGCGACAACAATAAAGGTACAACTATGGCCAAATATAAATGACATACAATAAGGCCAGGACACTTTTATCGCTCCCAGTTGATAATAAACAATCTGGGACAAGGCATTAAAAAAAAAACACACACACACACACGACAATAGCTGTGTATATCATAGAACAGTGGAATCGATGTGGAGTGGGCGCAATGGGCGGGGTACCTTGGCTCCTTTGTTGAATGACATATGTGTGCGTGGCTGCCCCGCTGACTGCTCATCCATTTGACTGTCCAGTGGGTCAACGCCTACGACAGTGGGTTGCTCGAAGAGTTTGCGAGTTTACAACGCATACAGAGAGACATACAATATTCGACTCAGATAACTCATCATTTAGTTTCTCAGATGTATCTATATCTTCTATAAGCTACTTAGACTTTCTCTGTGATTATTCATTCATCATATTGATACAGAGAGTCTTTCATTGCATTTTGCTTAGGGTTTCCCTTAAGCTTGTCACAGCTCTCTCTCGAAAAAGAGCGTCTCCCCCTCTCCCCCTCTCTATCTCTCTTTCTCTATCCATTTTCGCGTAGCTCTTAGCATAACAATAGCTGGCGAAAACCATTGTGCTCTGAAGGATATTTTGGAGCAAGCTCTATAAATTTGCACGGCATAAATGTTTAGCGTGTGTGTGTGTGTGTGTGTGGTGTGGGTGCTCAGCGTGCGATAGTATAATTACATGCAAGCACGTCGAAGAGAAGGGGAAGGGGGCCGTGCCAATAAAGCGTGAGAGTCCCATGGCCACAGTGCGTATGCTTGACAGCCAGCTGACGTGTTGCGGCGTTCAATCAAAAGCCTGTCGGACTCTGGCCGCGCAAAAAGTGACGTTGGGATGTGCAGGGCCAACCGTAATGGAAAACCGCGACACTCCACGTATATACGTAGTGTCAACTAGGCGCGGCCACGCCCACTTAATTAGTGCCCAAGCTTATTGCGACGAATGGACGGGCAGGCAGACCGACGGACTGACAGACTGACGGACTGTCGGAGCAACGTTGCGTCTCTTGATTGTTTTTGGGGTTTGACCCATTTTGTGCAAATGCAGAACAAAAGCGAACGAAGCCAATAACTAGTCCTCAATGCCAACTGACTGTAAGAGTGAGTGTGTGTGTGTGTGTGAGTGTGTATAGGGCCTGGTGACAGCTGTAATTTCTATGCAGCTTTTGTTGCATTTTGAATGCACTTTGACTGGCATGCCGCATGCATGTCGCACGCTTCTCTATCTAGCTCATAATTTAATTAATTAATTTCAATGGCAATGAAAGAGAAAAAGAGAGATAGAGAGAGAGAGAGAGAGGGCGAGTGTGAGGTTATTATGGGTGTGCCGTTTATGGCGGCTAATTCAGAGCCTTAATTATGCCCTGTTGTTTTATAATACACACGCCAACACGACTCAAGCCCCCAAACCAGCTGACAATTTAGCAGCGACCACTTTTATTATGCTTGCAATTGCAAATGTCAGCAATGTGCATCCAGCTGCTGTTGTCGTTGACTTTATTGCTGTAGTTGTTGTTGTTGTGGGAGCAACAGCAGGAGGCATAGCCACAGTCAGTAGCATGAACTATCGAAAGCTGTGCAGCAGCTAAGAGCTGTTAAAAACTCATACAATGGGAAAAATCATTCGAAATAAATTCAAAATAAATCAATATACATTGAGTGAGCTATATAGACTTGCTGTTTGTTAAATATACAGAATATACATAAATAATTAAAGTATTTTAATCAAGTCTTAGTATGCATACATTTATAATGTTTGGGGTATTCATTTGACATCTTTAACACCAATACATAAAACGTCAGGGGCTTATACTTTCAAGATAGTCGGAATATAGTTCATTTTATAATTTTTCTGCGTATTTTCTATACCTATTTCTTTTATTTATGTCTTACTATTTTAATCAAATACTTTTTAATTTGATTTGTAATGTATTTATTTAATAATACATATAATAATATATTTATAATGCTAGTAAAGATATCACATTTTGGAGCATCCCTGTAGACGATTTTGTAAATATATTTATTTACTTTTTAGCAAAATAAGTCGAATAAAATATTGTTTCAATACCTTTGGCTGGCTCTTAGAGCATGCGATAGATATTTAAATGAGAGTTGACGAACATTATCTGGAGAATATTATGTTAACTTCGATTATTTGCGAGAAAAATCAAGTAAGCTGCATCTAAAGCTAACAGTTGAATTATGAATGAGTATTTGGGAGCAGAGCCCACCTGACTGCGCCTTGCTTAGCACTCGTAGAGCTACCTTAAGCAAGTTAAACGTTTATGAATATGGATGTAGAAATATATTGGTATATATGTAGTTAAGTCAATTTTTAATAATAAGTCAGCGCTAAATTTGGATTAGCTATAAAATTTCATTAGAGCAAGTTATGGATATGGATGATATAAATGTGGACATTACCGTCTGCTATACTTCACTGACTGCCACTGAAAAAGATAGATCAACTGGCTTGCAGAGTACGAAACCACTCAGCGAACAGTTGTCAAAATGTGAGCATCACTCACAACGGCTCATAGCCGAGAATGCCGTCCTATTAAACAGTATATTGAGTAGTGAAAGGCGAGTCGAAGAGTCAGAGGCGACTTACACTCGCTGCGAGAGCACAACTTCCCAACAGCATCAATATAGATTGTACCAAATGAATGAGGAACTAACTCATATATTCAATTAGTTTAGCGGTATTGTGGGTGGACCAGAAGTTCCAGCGCACAATAAAAGGGAGAGCACAGCGAAATGAATTACTCTGCGTGATGAAAATAAAAGGTGTAGAAACGTTAGTAAACATTCTATGCCTGTTAACATCATTCAAAGTATTTTCAGTACTGTTACCCGAATGGATCAAGTTCCAGTCAAGCAGTGTTAATTTTAAATAAAATCTTTATTTAAGCAATGCATTGCAATGCAAAACTATATACTGTATAAACTAATTCTACTTAGCTCTAAGAAGTAATTAGATTTTATTTATGGTTTTACTGAGATAATAAAAAAGTATTTTTGTAAGTATATGTAAATTTTAAATTTGTTGTATTGATCTCTATATGTATAGTCCTATTTCCTAATTACAAAACAATACTACAATACTACTTATTAAAGAAATTTAACTGTTGTTGTAATGTGGATGAGTACCTTATAGTCAATCATACCCGACTGAAGCGCTCTGTACTTCATTGTCAATCTTAAGTCTTTAAGACATTTTTTTCAAAGTTTTTTGTCAAAAAGAAACCCAAACTGATACATCAAAAGTCTCCTAACAAAGAATAAATAAATAAAATAAAATAAAATAAACAAGTATATAATGAACATCTAAAAAATATATAATAAATTAGTATATATGGTGACTTTGGAAATCAAATACATTATTTTAAGATTTGGTTTTGTTATCCATTGTAAGTCAGTCGCAGATCGTCGCAATTATTAGAAGTCGTCGCGTCTAGCCACAAATTGGTGAATTGACTGGGCCAAACGGGGGGCGGATGATGAAATGACGCGACGACTGCTGCGTTGCTCATAATGACAATAATGACGATGACGATGACGATGATGACGCCGACACGTCAATATGATGATTTAGTGCACGGAAATGGCTGTCGACGGGGACTTGGCGAATTTTGTGAAAAGGGGGGCGCGGCTGGGCCCGCGTCCATACGTGGGTGCTCGGCTCTCTGCTGTTGACAGCGGCTGGAAATTCGAGCTGTTTCTATAAAAAACGCATTAATTCTAATTGGCAGCAATTGCAGCGAACGCCCGGTGAGCGTCGACTGCGCCCCAAACCCAAGTGCGACTCCAGCAATTGCGCTCATCAGTGTGAGAAACTGTTGCACTGCAAATGATCTTCGGCCGGTTCGAATGGCCCTTTTGGTTTTTCTGTTTGTCTGTTTGAATGTCTGTTTGCTTGCCCGCTTATTTGTTTGTTTTGGTTGGCTGTTTGCGTTCGGGCTGCGGCAAAAGTACAAAAGATAACACCAAAATAGAGTTACACTAAAATTTAGCGGCAGTTCAAGGCGACAAATAAACTCATCTGTAACTCGTCTTTTCCTATGCCTCTCTCTCCCCCTCCTTTTCGCTTTCTCTCTCGCACTTGCGCTGTCTCTGTCCGTCTGTTTGTGCTGTGCATGTCCAACTAATTCTCGAGGCCCTGCTAATTGTTTCTGTGTTGCCAGCGAAATGCGTTTATTTTGTTTTAAGTGCAACCGATCGATCCATCGATCGCTCCACGCGTGAAATTGTGAAAATTCTTGCGGAACTGTTGCACCGAAATGCATTCGATAGTTATTAGTTTTTGCTGTTGTCTTGCTTCTTTTAATAATGTTTAACTATTAGTTTTTAATTATTTACTGACTAAAGATGTTGTTTATCAGAAACGAATTTTTGCATTCTATATTTATGTTTTGTGTAATTCTATTCTACGTGGTAAACTGCAAAAACTTTTATATGTTTACACATCAAATTCATATGTATGTAAATAGTAGAAGAAGTTGTGAAGCTATTTCCATGGGGACAAGGCATTAGAAATGCTGAGTAAAACATAGGCAAATCAATCAATCAGTTTTGCCTTATGGAGATATTCTTTTGAGACTTTGGCACCTTCTCTTGTGGTGAGGTCTTTCGACTAGTATCTAATGCATTTTCGTATGTACTCATGAGCTAAACCTGTATCGGGTATGTTTCAGGCGCTAAAGCAACCATCTCAGCCCTACAGCTTGTATCAGTCATTATATACAGTAAATATTATAGCTTTGGCCTTGATCCATATAGAAATTAATATGAAAGTTCTGAGCAGAGTTGAATATATAAAGAAAATATCCTGGCAAATTTTTAAATCTTAAATTTAATTTAATTTAATCTTTTGCCCTTAATACCCCATTTTGGATGTATATAATATAAAATAAACAATATACATATCCACATATACGTACATTGAGTATATTCATATATGAACTTTATACATACATATAAATAGTCGCATCCTCAATATGGCTGTCACTCGCCCCACGCTGACAGCTGTTCCATTCAGGAACTTAGCAAACATGTCGGTTCTTCGAAACTGGGGTTAGCGCTAGCGTGTGGGGGGGCTGGGCAGGGCTGGGCTGGAGAAGTCTACTTAACGGGAGACGTCCCCAAAAGTGACGGGCGGGCCGTCATCATTAAACTTTTGACACTATTAGCGTGCCGCTGGCACTTTGTTGTGCCAACTTGGCATTAAACCGAATACCAGAGCATTCTACTTCATCATCATCATCATTATCAGCAGCAGCAGCAGGGAAGACATTCAAATAAAATTCAGCACATTATTGTGTGTTGAAAACAAAAGCATATATATGTACATAAATATATATATTTCGAGTGATATATAAATATAAATGCTGCGGCTTTTTGTTTCAATATATTTTGTGGTTAATTTTAGTTAATTTAATTTAGAGGGCATGCATTCGAAGAAAGAGAAAAGCTTAACAGCTTAATGCGGATGTATTTTTAGTTTATATCCTATTTATAGTGACTGTACTATAAATCCGTAATAGATTAAAAATAGTGGTTTTTATAGTATTTAAATTCCATAGCATAAAAATACACACATACACCTGCATTATATACATATATATATTATAAAAGTCTTTGTATACAATTTTCTTGTATTTTTTATTTTATTTACTTTTTTTGTTGGTTGCTTCTGAAAGACAATTCAATTAGCAGAGCTGTCAAACTTTCACTGTTCATCTGCCCATTCGACGCTGTCCCCCCCTCTCTCTACCACCAATCGTGCTTGATGTACTCTTACTACTTTAGGTTGCCCCACTGTTTGCCACTTTGTGGCGCTGTTAATGAAGCAATTAATTATGGCGCTACAAAGGCATTTCTGTGCAATATCTGTTCAATATCCGAAATGTTAAATGTTAAATGTTAAGTCCCCTCCCCTTATTGTCCTTTATTTTGGCTTGCGTGCAAAGTGCTTTTCCTCAAGTGTCCAACTCTTTGACACTTTGCGGTTGATATCGCCAGCGCAACGAAGAGCGATACTATAATTAGTTCTGTATATGTATGTATCGGATTGTTGGCTGTCTTTTGAAAGTATATAAAAATACTAAAATATTTGTTCATTTTTTATAGAGCAAAAGTTGTTATATGTGCACATGTTTAAAGGGAGTTTCCAGAGTTTTCTTAACTCTATTGAGTTATATAACTTCCATAAATTCATGAGGTTTGCCGTTTCATATCCTTGATCTCACATCTATTTTAGCCAATCCAAAATTTCCTTATATTTTAGTATACTTGCACATTATTATACCCTGAACCCATTGAAAATAGGAATTTATTAAATATATTGTACTCCTTTCAGTTCACGAACTATATATTCCTTGCATAAATGGAAACGTTCTCGGCGGAGCATATGTTTGCTAGTATTCCGGGAATTAAAAAGTATTGTTTGTTGGCCCAGCTAATGTTCACACATATTGCTCGTTTATCTTAAACAGAAAATCGTCAATTTCAGCATTTGCCTATCGAGCACTAACCTCAAGGATCTACCTTAAACGAGAGTATTATGTGCTACCATAAGCATGCACACTTGTGCATGGGCTACTCAGATGCCTATCGCTGGGATCCTCATGTGGTTGACACCTACAGCAAATCTGCACATGTCCTACAACAGAGAGAACAGAATATGAGAGAGTGAGAGAGAGAGACAGAGAGAGTAAGGTAGTCAGCTGCCTGTGGATATTATAACTATTTACCCCGTACTATCTATGCCAGTGATCAGGATCTCTCTATGTGTGTTTGTGTCCGCATCTTGATAGTCGCGCTGCGGATTTCTCTTCGGCTGCTCAGCACATGTGCGCAAACCCAAATTGCGTTGTTAAAATGCGTAAGGCGTTGACAATGGGTTCAGAAAAACAACCGAAACACACACAATGCGCGACCTTATCGGGGCATCAACTAGGACCTCGAGAGATGGGCCTAGCTAACCAGTTGATAAGCACTCAACTTGATCAATGATTGCTTGCAGCAGTTGCCAGTGCCAGTTGCCAGTTGCTCGTTGCTGGTTGCTGGTTGCCAGGAAGCAGCTGCTGTTGCTGCTGCTGGTGCTGCTGCCAGTCAGCACCTTTAAATCTGTTGGCCTTGATCGAGGTGTGAATAAAGCAGCGTATACCCTGTAATTACGCGCCGCCCGTTGTGTCGGCAGGTGTCAAAATAATTAGGCGCCTACTTAACAAGAGCGAGCGACGGCCAAGCTTTCGCACTGTCCGTCCGCCCAATTACCAATAATTATCGTCAACACCTTGCACTAAAGCTGTCAAAATGTACGCGGGGCCGTCATGCAAAATGGCAATTGGCAATTGGGCAACAGACAGCCGAAAACTGCAAAATGCCGCGCACAGTGGGGCAAAGCTGGAGACATTTCCTTCAAAATATCTCTAGAGTATTAAACATGGATTCGCTAATCTATAGCAAAAGTAGTTCTCACTCCGACTTCATAGTAAAGGAAGACAATACATCTCTCATTTTATATTATATTTAATTATATATTCGCTACATTTGCTCCACTGTGTCACGTAACACTAATTGCGTGAGCTCAGCTCTGTCCGTCATTCGATCATTCACTCAGTCAGTCAACGTCAAACGAATTGCAGTCGAAAAATAAAGTTTATATACATATATGTATATATATACGTATGTATATATTTAGCAAGTGTGAAGGTGATAGTCGAGCTCCTCCTTCATTAATCATTCGCCTGTTAACTCGGCCACTCGCTCGCCTTGACAGACCCTTCGCAACTCCAAATTCGGCAGATCTCAAAGGTCTTCGCAAAGTGAGAGACCCAAATAACTGCCTGCAGTTTGCTAATCAGCTATAAACAGGCTCAGCAAAAAAGGTCGAGGCGAAGTTGAGCATGGACTGTGCGTAATTTTGGTCAAAATAGTTTTGCTTAATATGTTTCTTGGATGAGGGCATAAGGACTTTGTCGAACTGAGGAATATATAATGGAGAAGACTTTTAAATCTTATTCGAATAATGAAAACAAGTCGATTAATTCAACTGTTTTGTTCATCTATGAAAACGTCTCCCTGAGCACCAAATGAAATTATATTATCATAGTTTCTTTTATTTGGAATACCTTAATGTTAATAATGAATTAGGACTCTGTTGAATTTTTTATAGAGACTAATATTGTATATAATCATATTCATATACATTTATGAATGCATTGCCTGGAAATCCAATGAGTTTTATACTTCGTTTTCCTATTGAGGGAAATATATATATTTTGTTTTGTTTCATATTAATTAAATTGTGTAATTATTAGAATTAAATTAGAATTAAAGGTAGCTGAAAATTTATTAATGAGACTGTCGAATAAAATAAAATTAATAGAATACATCACATATAAATAAATTAAATATAATATATATTTTAATTAGGGAAATTAATTATATATATTATATATATTTTACTAATTATATATATTTACCTAATTTCCGATATTTAATCTTAATATCATTCACTTTTTTATGTATGTTCATCATACTAATCTACACCTGTTTAAGTTCACTTTTTCAAACCATCAACAGATGAAAAATATCTGTTGAATTGCTGGCTTAAACGGAAAACCTGAATATGGTATACTAAATTATCCTCTGCATCTGTAGGGCGCTGTTTCACACATCAAACGAGGAGCGATTTCTGGGCTCGTAAACATTCTAAACTATATGGATACTACGATTTCGAGCAAGTATTTTTGTTTTTAATTGGCCGGCGGCGCCAGAGCTCGCAAGGTGTTAAGCAAGGATTTCGTATAAAACGGTTCTCTGTTTTGAGCCTTTTTAATTAAAGAATATGCGAACCCATAATTACAAGGCGAACGCATGAGAGAGAGCGGCAGGGCGAGAGAGAGACCCGACTATGGCCCGTTGAGCGTGGCTTCTGTTGCCGGCAAAGGTGGCAGTTCCTGCTGGGCAGCCAACGAATTACAGTTAACGCCTAGAAAGGCTGTTGCCCAGAGGCGTCTACCCAGCCAGCTTCACGCAGCGTTAAATGGAGGCCAATCAACAAACTCTGAGCTGCTGCTGCTGCTGCTGCTACTTCTGCTGCACCTGCAGCGAGCGAGTGCAAGAATGAGTCAGGCATTGGAAGGTGAGACCTTCGACTGCAACTATGACGACGACTTAGGAGTGTGTTAGAAATTATATCAAATGATATGTTTTATGCGTTCCGCTGGCTTTTCGTACTCTCGTATGTGTTATTTATGGCTTCCTGCTCGGGCCACCTTTTGCCTTTTCGCCTTTTCGTTTTTGTTTTCGTTCTCGTTTTCGTTTGGTCTGACTTGCGATTTTACCGCGCGTTGCAGGTGTAAAACATAATTTTGAAATTTTTGGTTCGTTTTCTTTTTCAGTATACATATATATTGGCACCTTTGTAATTGAGTAGGTGTGACTGTAATTATTAATCAGGCAGGCAGTGCCAAATGCCAGAAAAAACAATTCTGATCCAGTTATGCCCCATGAAATTGGAAGTTAATGTGTAATATTTAATCTCGAAATCTATTAAAACTTGTGTGTGAGCTTTGAAGTAGATATAATTTTTATTTTCATATCTTATTGAATGATCTAAATGGATATTTCAATCAATTAAGTAATGATTATGAATAAGCAGCGCTGCTTACAATTTCATCGTTTACTTTCGATTGCAGTTGAGCAGAGTAACATATATAAAATCTGGTTGTGAGGCAGCGTATCAAACGTTCGTTCAATAATAAATTGGTCATTAGATTGAATTGTTAACCGAGTTTTATGTATTTCAAAGAATATGGCTAACTCTGGCCTTGATCATGTTAATCCGAAGGGCAGGATATGATTCTAAGGCTGCAAGGATGAGATTTGGCTTCTATATTATTTGGGCTCTTTTCTTTTAGGTAGCTTAGAACTTACGTCTGTTTCGAGAGTTATTGTGTGCGTAGTCCAAATACAGTTTGAAACGTTATTCGTTTGTAAGAGTCAGCTGCAGCAACAAAACAATCTCCAAGCACATTCTTCATAATATGTTGCAATTATTATTATCATTATTTATTATTTTTATTTAATACAATTTATACTTCCTCTTAAATATAGTTTCTTTCAAATGCTTAAATTCTAGTAAATAATTTAAAATTATTATTAAAAATTCCTAAAACATGTTCTCTTGAACCACAATTAATTAAGTTTGAGTCTCTGACCCACAACAAATATTGAACCTCTTGATGTGTTGACGGTCCAAACAAGCTCCCCCCACGACAAACGTGTGTTCAAACACTGTCAAACGAAATTAGAAGAGAGGAAAATGAATACAAACACACGCCTTAAATATTTCTAGTAAATCATGCGGTCATGTAGCTGTCCTGGCGCGGATTCCACGAATGCCCAAGAGAGAACAGTGCTCAAAGATGAGGAAAACTTACATAATAATTGATGACATAGGACACACGTAGTGTGTGTGCGTGCGCGTGTGTGTGGATAGGGAAAAAACAACAATGGGCAACTATCTAATGATCGATATCAGCAAGAACAAAAAACCTGAAGAGATATAGACAATGTCGCTCAACGCTGAAATTTGCCTTGGCGGTTGGTCTCAGGGCCAGGCCTCGAAATTTGTTTTTGGTTTGGGTCCACACACACATGCACACACGACTACGTGAGTCAGGCCCCTTTCGGTGACAATGCGCCGTTGACAATGGCCTAAGACAAACGCAAAAGGACATAGACGCCTGCTGATGTGAATCTGTAAACGCACACGAAATTTATTGAAAGAGAAGAGCAACAACAACAACGACAACAACAACAAGCAGCAGCAGCAAACAATTTGTGGTTATCCCTCGAAACAGGTAGGGCCCTACCTACCTAGCTGCCCAAATGCGATTAGGATCAACTGAGAGGGGGGAATCCACTGCGACTGCGATTGCGACTGCTTCGTACTTCATGCTGCTCTATGTCATCATTACAGAGCGTGGTTTGAACTGAGCTCTGACTCAACGCTGAGCGTGGACAAATATCAATTTACGACGCCAAACACGCCCAAGTGCGCGGCCCGTATCATTGCAATCGAACTTAAGTGATTTTTGTTTGCTGCTCGACATCGAGTCGCGCGAATCTCTTTCAAAGATTCGCATCACAGCTGCTCTATAGCATATCATTTACGAACCGATTTTGGGATTGATGCCAGTAAATGCTGCAAAGAAAACTATTTTAGACCTAAACTTCTTATCTATCCTTGCATTTAAATACATTTTGGAAGCGACTTTTAAACTGTTCCGTCGGTGAGTCTGTTTGAAGACAAAAAAATCTGCCGCTCCTGACGTTCGAGATATATGTATGTATCTCATCTTAGGCTTCTTTTACAAAATTCCCTTGGTGCAACCGCAAATCGAACATGAGTAAATTTGCTCAATAAATTGATTTTTCCTGGGGAACTTCTATATGAACATAAATGGTTCCCAAAGATTTTCATGCCTGTTTCAAATCATTTGCATAAAATAATATATACTTGATATTCTCGAATCAATATATTTATCATTTAATCAATGCAAACTCAATCAACTAGTTGGGTTAAAGTTCTTCGCTCGTTCTCTTCGAGCTTACCTTGAGAAAAAATGAAAGAAAATTCAGTTACTTGCGGCATGCAACGCGTGCTCTAGGATTTATGACTGGGCCATTCGCTCGCTTTGTTATGCCGTTGCAGTTTCAGTTGCGCAAGAGTGAACATTCTCGAGTTGCCATAACGAAGTAAATAGTCGCACGCGTTCCGATCCGAAGTATCTCATAAGTAGCAAAGCGAAGCACTTACGCCCAGGCCAAGGAGCTTAAGCTGGCCATGCCAACTGCCTCCCCTACTGTGGACGGCTTCTTGGAGTCCTGCGCAGTTGTCAATAATAAATAAATATATTCCTTTGCTGCGGTATGCCGCACAATCGAACGGCATTATTGTATAAATAGACAGAGGGCGGCAGGGGAATGAAAAGTCTGATCCGAGTCAAGGACTTCGTTAGTGTTCTTAAAAGTAAGCAAGGCTGTCGTGACTGATGGCATAATACTTGCTCAGGGTCGACAGTAAGGTGAATGTATTCAAAAGTTAATAAAAGGCATTTATCGAATTTAACATATACATCTTTTTGTATATATTTCATATATTTCAAAGGGGGCGATTTCACTAACATGAAATCAGTATACTCCATTAGAGTCATGAACGAGTATTACAAGATGAAATCTTATGGCAAGTAAACTAACCCTTGATACGCCCTTGTCAGCTTACTAATGACGACATGGACTTCATATCTAGATCAAGCAGTCGGAGCCTCTGGCCGCAGGACACACATGGACAATAAATTGAAGCACATGCTTAGGCGCGCTCGGTACAAGGCCATTAACATTCGGGCAAGCACTGCGAGCTGAGAGCGCTATCCAACACTGGACTCTCATAACTCAAACTCATGTCCAGTTGGCTGTGTGGGCGTTGGCAGCCAGAAGGACCACTATCAACAGCAAATGATCTCAGTTAATGTCATCGAGCATGAGTCCCAGGCCTTGTCCTTAACTGACTTTACCAAACGAAGGCGTGGAGCTGACTACCTACTCAACTACTGTTTGATAAACACCTGTACATTAAGGTAGTTCGTACCGCGTGCATCTGCGTCCTTTTATTAAACTCCTTTTAACTTGGTTTCCTAATTATACCCTGAACCCATTTCAGAAGATATAAGAGCTAGGACTTCAATGTTTTTTTTTTTTAAATGTCCGCACATAGCGAGCGCATATCGAGTTTATCACTAAAAATCGATAGCTCATCCCGTTATTTTGTTATCGATAA
>NW_022045884.1:12555-42612 GCF_001654015.2 Drosophila navojoa
TGTTGGCTTTGTGGAACTGTGAACTGTGCTGGGCATTAAAATGGTAACACCCGACCCGCAAAAGCCAGCAAGCAGCGAACACATTTAAAAATGCTCAACTTAATTAATTGCGCAACGAATGCATGCCAACGCAACAGCCCGGGAATAAGACGAGTCGGACGAGCGAGCTCCAAAGCCAATGACTTGATTTTAGCAGCACGATAGGAGGCCAAGGGAATGGTTCCCTATATATGTTGTCCGTGTGTGTGTGTGTGTATCTGTATATGTATCTGTGTCTTTGGCTGCGTGCGTTTCGCTTTCATTAAACAAATATCCAAACAGTTTTGCCGCTGATGCGATGACACTGATTAGCATTATCCCAGCCAGCGAGCTGGAGCTGCAGGAGCACAGAACGTGAACTTCGTTGCGGTGCGGCGACAAAAGGTCTGGCCAGGCTCAACCTGCTTGGCACACATATCGTCTTGATATATACAAACAAGAAAATAACAATATAAAAACAAAAATCGTTTACATTCGGATAATTGGCGAAAGTTAACAATTGAAATTTGAAATTAACAGCCGCTTAACGAGTTGGCATCATTCGCTCCTGGGACTGTGGCAGAGCTGTGGGCACAGCTTCATTAGGATCGGCACGCCCACTGCCCAGAGCCGAGCTGAAAGAAGAACAATCAACGAGCCATGATTAATTGATCGCAGTCGAAAACATTCGACGGCACAATCAAATTAAGCCAGCATATAAATGTGAGCCAATTATTAAAACTTAATTTTGATGTAGACACCAGACGATTCCCGATTTCACAGCCTCCTCAGCGGCACCAGACTAATGAGCCACATGCACTTGGCTGCCAAAATGAATGTTGTTGCTATTGCTGTTGTTGTTGTAGTAGCTGTTGCTGTTGCTGCTCTTGTAGCTGCCTGTGAGCTGTACAACTAATCAAGCTGTTCGGGCTGCCAACTTTGATGCATTTCCCAAATTGATGCCCCAGATTGATGGGCATGCGGCGCTGGACACTGACTCGCTCTATGCGTCTCTCTGACATATGCAAAACATTTTGTTCGACGCACTCTGAGCAAGCCAAGCAAACAAATGGGCTGCAAATGCAGACAAATGGCTAATAAGCGGCCAAAGCAGTTGGACGTAGGCGACAGACATCTGAGCTGCAATATTGTACAATTTCTTTCTTTTTATTATAATATAACTTACATTATTATACTATAACTTATAATAAAACTTATATATATAAAAAATCTAGCTCATCGCTCACTATCTTTGCTATAGGATATAGAATGAAACGGCGGAAAGGTATCAGAGCAGATTATATATCGACTTTAGTAATTGGCTTCGCTTCATTTGTAATTTGTGATATCGTAAAACCGGGACAAGATAGTTATATACCATTTTATTTATTTATTATATATATTATATATATATATAATAACCCAGATTTTAACACAATTTTCTAGTATATTCCATAGCTCCTACAAATAAGAAGTTGCTTTAGAAATACATAAAATGTTTAAATATATAAATGATTTTTTGTATGATGAAGACTAATATATATATTTAATATTTAAAATTTAATATATACATTTTAAATACAATCATTTCATATTATTCTGCCCATTTCTACTCCAGAGCGCAACAAAATGCTTGCCTAAACAAAAATGCCCAATTGCTCAATAGTTTGGGTAGCGCAAGACGAAAATAAAATAAAGATATTCAAACATATTTCAATTTT
This sequence comes from Drosophila navojoa, assembly GCF_001654015.2. Next base: position 14,295 of record NW_022045884.1, read on the forward strand.
GTTGTTAGCCGAACTCGCATTGAACTGCGCTAAATTAACCGCAGGCATTCATTTTGGGTTTCGTGCTCGAATCGGAGGAGTTGGAGTTGGAGTTGAGGTTCTATAGCGGAGGCATTTTGATGAGTATTGATGAGTTTTAATAAATTGCTGATGAGTTTTCGAGCGCGCTTGGTTTCCCAAGCACAACGTGTACATGCAGCAGCCGTATAGAAGCAGATACAGATACAGATACAAATACAAATGCAAACACAAATATAGATACAGATACAGATACAGCTGCTCAATTCTCCTTCTACTTGTTTTGGATATCTGTAACGACTGTGGGCACATAACAAGCCTCAACGCCTTACAACATTTGAGTGATGCGTTTTTGAAAGTGGCGTCGAATTTCTCAACCGTGAAGCGCCATGCAGAGCAGCGGTAATTGAGACGCTGATGCTGATGCCGATGCCGATGCTGATGCCAAAGCTGTTATCCCAGCCTCAGCAGAGTGCGCTGCTTGAAGCGTGGTGCGTGGTGCGTGGTGCAGCCGTGTAGCCGTTTAATTGCCGCCATTATTAAACTCATTTATCGTGTTTTAATTTTAACGTTGAGCTTCGCCAAGAGCAGCAGCAGCAGCAGCTACAGCAACAGCAGCATCAGGTGTCTGACTTCGACGGGGCCTCAGTTTGGTTAGCAGGGGCTTCGCTTAGTTCTCCGCTCATGCAGATGCTTTGGTATAATTAGCGTGGCCGACGGCAGCGCCGACTGCAGCTGCCATGATTTGGCGCTGATGCAGCAATTTACAAGAAAATTATGTTGTTTGCTTAATTAATAAAAGTAGTTTTTAATAGAAAGCCATTAGGCAAGCAGCCAGCCAGTCAGCCAACGAAAGACTTAGGCAACAAACTTGCTGCTTGATTAATGAAAATGCGAGACAATCTTTGCCAGAAATCGCACTTCAATTATAAGCAGACTTGGCAAAAGTGTCGACTCTTGCTCACCTGTACGAATTCAGCGCTCTTCGACTCTGCCCAGTAGCTGCCTGGGCAGCAGCTTCTTTTGTTCTGCATGCAAAGTTGTCCGCCTTATTTATGTGACGCCTGTGCTGCAAATGGCTGCAGTTCCCATGACAACATCGGCTGGACTGCACATAGCGCGCCTACGCGTACCTCGGGGCCATTTGACTGCCAACTCATCATTGGGCAACGGTCTCTTGGCATTTCTGTGGTGTTGGCAAGCTAGCCTGGCTGGCTAACTGAAAAAGTCGTAATTAATGGTCGTATGTCACACTTTCGAGTTCATCGGTGTCAGGCAAACTGGAATTGCGTTCGTCTGGTTTTCACTGTAAGCGGATGACGTCCGCCAAACTGTCGCATAAAATAATATAATTAACATAATCATAATCAAGCGAGTATAATCGTTAAATTGAGGCTAATTACTTTATAACCGACACTCAACTGCGAAACATCGTCCATGGCGATGACGACGACGTCGAATTACACAAAAAACATGCTCACTTGTGGCAAACCCGTTTCAATTATGGGGAATCGAGTGATCTAGCGAGTGCTCAACTTGGCTACAACCTCAGCCCCGGCCACGGCCCCGGCCCCGGCCCAGGCCCCAAGTCACAGTCACAGGCCCAGCCAGCTCCAACTCCGGCTCCAGCAGCGTAACTTCGGCCTCAACTAGCCGCTAACCGGATGGGCCAGAAGTGTGCGACAGTTTCACATACGAAAGAGATTTGATTTCATTTTCGTCCAAATGGAGCTATGACCACGTTTTTAATGTCCGATTGTATAAACTGCAACTGTGTGATTATAATCCATTACAAAAACACACGGCACGAAGTGCATACACTGCCATAAATGGGGGCATACATACGTTTCAAATTGCTCAAATAAGTGTACAGGCATACCCACAATTCTCAACTCGTTTGCAGAGCTAATGATAATGATCACACTGTTGTCTAAATAAATGGTATTTATAAATAAAGTTAATGATTATTTGAATTTAATAATATTTAAAATGCAAATACTCTAATAACTTTATTAGCTAACTCTCCTGTAATTAAAATAAAATCAAATATAATAAACATATATTTTTATATATATTTATATACTTGTATATATGAAAAAAAAAATGTAATTTATGAATAATTTTTAATATTTTGCTCAAATTTATATATAATAATTAATTCATTAATTATAAAGTAAAGCTTACATCCAAATATTATGTATAAAATAAAATTTTCATATTTGTATACACATTTATATACTTGTATATATATAAATGTAATTTATGAATAATTTTTAATATTTTGCCCAAATTTATATATACAAAATAATTCATTAATTATCAAGTAAAGCTTACACCCAAATAATATTTATAAAATAAAATTTTTATAGGAATTAAATATTAAGCTTTTATTAAATTTTTACATATATAATTAGATTACGTTTTGATCGAATTAAAATGTTAATATGTAAATTGCTGAGAGCTTGGCTCTTATTTCCTTATTCTAAGATAATTTTTGCAGTCAATTATATATATAAATTATATTACATAAATATATATTTAAATTCCTATTTCCGTTAACTTCAATAGAATAATAAAGTATTATGGGAAAAGTAAATCCAATAAATACTTTAGCTCTACTAATTTAATAAGAACATAAAATAAATATACTGTAAAAAATAAAAATTAATATATACATATTATATTATAAACGATTTAAAAAAATTTAAAATAATATTAGTGAAATAATCATATTAAATAAATATCAATATAAATTTTGTACAGTGGAATTCAGCAAACTCAAGTAGCCAAGGAAATGTTAGTTGGCGAGTGCAGCTATTCGCCGAGCAGCTCCTCGCACAAGTGAAATATGGCGGCTGGTTGGCAGAGATAAAAAGAAGCCAAGTTAACTGTTTTAAATTTTTATGACAAGCTCATGAAATCGTGTGCAATTGTAAATGCGCCATATAATTTACAGATAATTATTATAATTACAGGTTATTTCTCAGTTAACATATGAGTACTCGTATTTGGTTGTTGTTGTTGTTGTCGTTGTTGCTGTGGTTGCTGTTGTAGTTGTTGCTCGCATAGCCAAGAGGCGTCTAACAAGTTTTATTTGCTCAGCGAACAGATGTTGTTGCTGTTGTTGTTGTTGTTGTCATTGCATATGTATAGCTAGCGAAACGATTAGCCGAGACTTCAGCTTCGAAATTATTAAAATAAAAATTTTTACGCTTTAATTAGGTTTTTTAATGAGGCATTAAGCGGAGCGCTTTAAGATCGTTGCGCAGTGCCTAATGCGAAGTTGTTCAATTAGCTAAATGCCAGATCAAGTAAAAGTGTGCCAAATGACCTGAAAATTCGAAAGACTTAGGAAACGAACTTTGTGTGTGAAGTGTAAATTTTTATTTATATTATTAATTTATACATGTATGTATATAGAGATTGCGCATTGTTATTTTGAAATTAATTAATCGATCTTATGCATTGTCATTTGATAGCTCATAGAAATCGGAGCTTTAGCTGTTGGTTTAATTAAAATGATTTGAATCGCACGACCGCTTGGAGTACGTGATTCATTTAGTTACTCCAGTCAACTCATAACTCGAGGACCAATTATGCGTTATGGTCGCTGACTGGGAAGAGCCACAAAAGCTGAAATATGTTTGCACTGCTCATAAATAAATTTGTTGGGCAGTCAAAAAAAAAAAAAAAGAAATACACAAAAAAATATAAAAAATAAAAGCATTCACAATCTATGGATGTTCCAGGGCCGGGCGCGATAAAAATCGTTGGCAATTTGTTAAATTTAACGATTTGCAGCACAAGCGAAAGAAACAACGGCGAAAACTGTGCCGAAAGTTGAGCAGCCCAAAACGGCCAGACAGCCAGGCAGCCGCCTCCTCCTGCTTCGACTGTTTTATGACCAAATAAATAATTAAAATGATGCGTGGTGTTAAGTGCCGCCACGTCTCCAAGCTCCAAGCTCCAAGCTGGACAACAGTGCGAATGGCGAGCCACACGCAGCGCGTTCATTTCTTTTGAAAATTTGTCATAAATTTATAGCTTTCGCGCGGGTTCACTGTACCCCACCGGCCTGGGCACAGGGCACGTACGCACTCTGACACCGGCCGGGTCCGGGCTTAATTGCTTGTCATGTGGCACACATCTCCAGCGCAAATTGGCCGTCCGATGAACATGAGATCAGTGTTAGACAGCACAGACCACACAGAGCTCCACATCGACATATACCCATCCCCATCCCCATCTCCATCCCCATCCCATTTTAAGGCCGGCAAATTTCTTGCCAAATTTCAAACTAACTAAGCCTACGACAGCGCGCTCTAGGCCCAACGGACGGCGGCGGTACGCCCTTTAACTCTGAGCCGGTTCTTAGACGGAGCGACGACAATTAAAGAGAATCGGGTCGAGTTTTTAATGAACTAACTGCGGAACATTAAACTAATATGCTTTATGGCTGCTCGCTCCAGTTGTCCACCGAATGTCACTTGTTGCAGCTTCTTGTCTTTGGGATCTTTGAATCTGAAGTGGACATGTTTTTTACGATTATGTTATGCTCGTTAAAGCGCAGCCCGATGTCGGCCTTATCGCTTTGCATCGCCAGAGCACATAAAAGACACACACTCACACACACACACACACACACACACACACACATAATCAAAACTGATCTACGACTCACTTTATCCTGCGACCAAGTGGCAACAGCAAGTGGCACGTCTAGGAAGTCGCTTGATGAGGTTTCCGAGTAAACTCTGTCAAAATGGTTATACTTTCTCATATGAGCATCGACATTAAAGTGCGGCTGGGTGATTTAATTCTTTTTTTTGGGAATACAAGAGAGAAGTGAATGAATGTGTCCGATTGATGCAGCCATCTTTCCGCTTATAAATAGGAGCAATAGAACGGAATTCTTATTAAATATAAACGAAATCAGTTATCCACTCCCTCCCCCCTTTCCTGCTGCTGTATAGTGCCATCAACCAACTCAACTTATTCTTAGCTTGCCTTTTACTCATTATTTATTCGTATTTGGAGCAACATTTAGAGGGCGCCCAAAATTTGTGTAAGCAGACCGTTAATTTGATTAAGTAACGGTGTCAGCAGATTTGCCACCTGTGTGGCCAGTGATTCGAGTCCAATGCCGCCCAGCAGCTGCTGAAGAGTAGCTACTGCCGACTCCTGCAGGCAAACAACCGGCTCCAACAGCGTGCTGCCCACATTGCCAACCAATCCGAGCACCTCACCCACCGCAGCTGCCGCAGCAGCGCCCGTTAGCAGCTGTGCCAAGAGCTAGAAGGATATGAGAGTATTAGCTCCGGCAGGATTTGAGTCTCTCTCTCTCTCTGCACTGACCACAAACAGAATACTATACTTGACAATTGCAATCATTTCCAAGTAGAAACTGTCCATTTGGCGCCTCACTTGCCCTATTTATAGTGGATGAACCTCTTTTTGGCGAATATTACAATTTCAATTAGAGCTCGTCACGTTATCGTGTACAAAGCTCAATTTGTCGCTCTCACTCTCTTATCTAGAACCAATTTAACACGCTCCGATATCAGAGTCGAGTGGCTCGAGTTTTATGGCTCTATTAGCCGGCGAAAGGCCAAGCGAAGCTCATAAAGTTCGCTGCCTGCGATTCACAGTGATCCCTGCCTATAGAGTCGTCTCATTTCGTTGTTGTGCCGGCGTTCCGCAATTTTTCGCATACAACATAAATAATATTTTATTGGCAATTTAGTTGGGAAATTAATGTGCATACAGTTGGCAACTTTGGTAATTTATGCAAATAAAACGATCGTAAATTTGGCATTAAAACGCTTATTAATTGATCGTTTATTAGCCAAGGTCCAAGCCCCCTATACCTTACATCTAACCAGGGGATCAGCTGCCTGCATGCCCCCAGCCCTTGCCCTGCCCTGTCCTGCCCGGTCGTGGCATGCAACAAGGTTGCGATTTGTAGCATTCGCATAAATTAAGTGATTAACCGAATTGTTCTTAAATGCTGGCAGCTACTTACACGATTGATATTATTTACGATGCCAGACAGAGAGGGAGAGAGAGTGATATATATAAATGTATATCTTCAGTTGATATATGTACATTTGTTGCTATGCTTAACTTGATATGTGGGACTCTCATTGGCCGCGCAAAAAGTGTCTATAACTTCTGGGAAATGTGGCCAGCGGCTGGGTCGCATATTGTATAATGTATTAGCTGGCGCATTGTGTGTTAATTTGACAACAACATCGGGCTGACATTCCTTGGGAATGGCAACGGCAACAACACTTTGCCGCCGTGGCGACAAACGAGCCTTGTTCCTGTCAAAAGTCAGAAATATAACCATATAAAATCAGTCGGCATGACCATTGAGTTGCACGCTGAACGCTGAATGCTGAACGCTGCTGTCTCAGCATCTCCCTCAGTGTCTGCTTCAGCCATGGCCATGGCCATCATCAGCAGCATCATCATCATCTTCTTCCTGGGCAAGAGCGCAACAGGATTAGCAAAATTAATGCGGCAAACGCTTTAAAAGATCTTCATCTCTGTCTGTCTCTGACTCTCTCCATCTCTCTCTCAGTGTCTCTCTCTTTCTCTCTCGTTACTCAATGAAACTGCGATTCAAGCTGTCAGCGATTTGAGTCCTCAACTTATCAGTCCACAAGAATCAAACAATTTTGCTTCTTTCATAATATATTTCGAGCGCTTTGATGTCTAGCAGAATTTCAGAAGAATGTTAATAGAGCTTAAAAGGATCAGCATGCTTTTTATCTCCTTGACCCAACTTCAACACTTATTTATGATATAGAGGCAGCAATCTAAAGGATTATCAATATTATTAAACTGCTATTATGGTAAATAATTATATTATAACTTCAACTACAATTTGTGAAATTCCAATTGTCCACAAATTTTTATTCTATTGATTATAAATTTTACCAACCATAATATTAAATAGGTATATTCTAATTTTGGATATTTGTGATTAAAGCCATTTAATAATAATATTCTAATTTTAGCATACATTTAACATTTTCATAAATTTTATCATTCATTCAACATTTCCGTTTTTAGCTAAAATATTTTTCCACGCGCTAGATTAATGATTGATGCATCAAACACAATATAAAACGTTTGAGAGTGGGTTGAGTTAAGCTATAACTTTCATAAAACATCGTCCACGCTTAGCCAAGAGAAAATGTCTCATTCATAACCAGTCGATGGGCATTGTGTACGAAAAAAAAAAGTATTCATTCAATAAAGTTGTTTGGGATAGTTCTTCAGTGCACGGCTGATTGAGATGAAGATGGCTTAATAATTGAAATTTATCAAAATGTATTAAGAAAATCCTAAAATCTTAAATGCCACATTAATTACAGCGTTTTAATAATAGAGTCAGAGACAGAGGCAGCGAGAGAGAGAGACAGAGATAGCGAGGCATAATCGAGAGAGACATTTAAAAAGTGCCTGACAAATGATCGAGCAATTTATAACTATGTACGAAAGCAACAAAAAGAAGAGAGAGGGAGTGCGAGAGAGAGAGAGAGAGAGAGAGAGGGAGAAGAAGAGAGAGAAACGTTAAGGTTCCGCTGTCTCTGCCCACAACACAAATTTATCATAGTCCATAGACAATGCAATATCGAAGGGGCCCAGCCGATTGTGGACTCGAACTGTGGCCATTCAATGTCACAACTGGGGCCAATAAATTTCAACAATTTACAACGGCCAATTCATAAATTTATTAATGAATTAAGTTATAAGATAATTTACAGTTGATGCTGATCGAAACGCAATCTGGCGAACAAAATGATCATCACTGCTGATCGCCGCAATATATCAACAGCGGACGTGGCCCAAGACGCGGCCTAATCGAATTGTAGCGAAAGCAGAAGCACCAACAACAACAACAACAACAGGAACAACATGAGCAACCACAAGAGCAGCAGCAACAGTAAAGGCCAAGGGAAACGGCAACAACTACAGTGAATTCTCGGAATCGGACCTGGGCAAATGGGCAAAAGGCTGCAAAAATTTAAATGAAGCTGTGGCCGTTCCTCGAGAGCCTCGACTGGCAACAGGCAACAGGGAAGAGGGAAGAGGCGGCAGGCCGGGGCCCTGGTATGCGGCAACTGGCTGCAGTTTGTCTGCCTGGCTTATTGCTGCGCATTTCTATGCAAAAGTCGAGGGCGAGCTGCCCATGATTAGCCGGCCAGTCAGTCGCGCTTCCATAATCGTTATCAGCGGCACCATCATCGACAACGGACAACGGACAACAGACAACAAGCTGCATTTGTATTTCATTTTCTTGGCTTTGGTTTTGGTTTTGGTTTTTGTTTTGTTGCTTATAAATTGGAATTTAAAATTAATTAAGTTGTCGTTTTGCGCTTTTATCCAATTTATAACTAATATGACACCGATTATACGAAATATGTTCGCTAATTAACGAACAAACACCACAGCCAACCGCCTGCCATCCCCCTGGTCCCTGGCCATCCCCCTGACACTCGTGCGCTCATCTAACTGGCCAGAACCAAGGCAGACAGACAGGCAGCAGCAACAGCAACAGCAGCAACAACTGCGTCTTTGCATCTACTCTGTCCAGCCTGGCCTGGCCGGGTCTGGTCTGGTCTGGCCTGGCCTGGCCCGATCTTTGGATCGTGTCCGCGTGCTCGTAATCTGCTCGCTGAAGACGCGTTGTAAATTGTCTGACAAAGCTTATTTTATTAATTTAAGCCATAAGCGTTCGCCTCGTGTTGCCGTTGCTGTTGTTGTTGTTGCTGCTGCTGCTGCTGCTGCAGCTTTGACTTGTTTGTTTGAGGCACCTTTTGCATACACGGCCAAGTATCGCCAAGCAGCGCCAATTTATTGCGCATCGTAAAAAGCCGTTTGCGTTTTAATAAGCCATGCCAAACACGCGGCGGCTGTTCCGTTCCATACCGTTCCGTTGCGTTCCCTGCCCCGGCTCGCTGGTTGTTAGCAGAAGGCGTCGATGTTGACGACGTTTTGGTCATTTGACTTTGGCCAATGTCCACAGCACTGGCCCAACGGTAAGAAGCAGAAAAAGAAAAAAAAAATGCAGCTAAACTCTCTCACTGCATTCCAGTCCATAACGAATTGGAGTGTCTTTGGGGTAATCGAGTGTGAATGTGTGTGCATGTGTGTGTGTGTGTGTCTCTCTCTCTCCCTGTATGTGTGCACGGCTGTCTGTCGAGCAATTGGGCAATTGAGCGACATTGGTTTATGGTGGTAAGGGGACTTATAACGGCATTTAATGAACAGCATTATGGGTAAGCCAGGGTCGGCCAATAAACATAATCATGTTATAGCAACTTAAGACGGCGGCTATATAATTGAGTTATGACACTTGCTGGACTGTCAATCAGAGTCGTTCATAAAAAAGGTTTCGATTGTTTAAGTTCAAATTAAATAAATAACTTCACTTAGTTTCTCCATTTAAATTTCAAGTTCTTTCCAATGTGAAACTGCACTCAATGTTCTTTATCGATTTATAATTAACATTACATTAACTATGTATAGCCCCAATACCAGAGGGTTGATGAAGCTGAAAATATCATTCAATGATTATAATTATTTATTCTATTTAATAAAATTATTAAATATTATCTTTCATAATATTAATATCTTTAAAAATAATATTACTGCTATCTCACTTGCAGCACATCCAGGTCCCACTTTCTCTCTCGCTCAAGCCCAAGTTAATGATATGTAAAGTAAATGGGACATATGTATATTGCAAATTCGTTTAATACACAAAATGTGTCTCCTTCGACTTCGTATTTACTCGGGTCGGGCTCGATAGACTAAGCTATGGAAGTTTATTATCAGTCTGTTTAGAGCGCTCAGCCGAAGAGGTCGGATCCCATTTGAAGTCCCAGCTTGCACTGTTTGTTCCTTACTCCGTTCTTTGCTCTATCAAGCTGCTTTATATGTATGCAAGACAAGCATCAGTATAGAAAATTAAGTATTATTCGAGCAAGAGATTATATTCGTTTCAAAAAACAAGAGTATACCAAAATCATAAGGAAGTTTACTCTTAGGCTGAACTTTAAAATAACTTTGTGGCAATAGTGTGTGAGTGTTGTTTAATATTAATCTGACTCATTCAATATGTCTTACTCTCGTTCTATCTTTCTCTCTCTCTTGCTCTGTCTCTCTCACACACTCAATTTCCTTTTATCTTATGTCTATTTCTATATGTCTCTATATCTATTTCTAACCCTCTGTTTTTTTTTAATATCTTCCCACCTCTGTGGCTTACCCTTTCATTTTCTGTCCCTGGATCTTGTTAGTTCCCAATTGACATTATATTTACAATAATGTATTATTTTTATTTATTTTTGATTTATTTTATTTTATTTTTTATTTAAATATTTTTTATTTAAATATTTTTCATTTAAATCAACATAAACCAAAATTATCAAAAATAAATTCTCCCTGAAATACAAAATTTATTTAAAACAAATTAAATGGAATTAAAAAATTCCATAGCAATATTGTAAAGTCTTATACAGAAGGTGCCTTAAATCCCACAATGCTACAGTATAAGCCCTGCCCCACTACTTAGCCATAACGGCATTAAAATAAATATGTCAAAATTAAGTAAGCAGCCACAAATTCACACACCACCACCGCCAACACCACCATCAGCAGCAGCACCACAAATCGACAACAACAAACTTGCGATAAGCCGGCCACAATGGACGAACCACAAACAAATACAGCAAAGGGGGAGGAAGAGGGAGAGGGAGAGAACACGAAACTCTTCCTTTGGCCATAAAAAAAGGCGTTGAAATCAGTAAAAATAGCCATGGCTAAGAAATACGGCTGCCGGGTCTGGGGGTCTGTGCAAACAAGGCCTGGCCATCTAGATGGGGCCATTGGCCAGTGGCCAGTGGCCATTGGCCGGGCTAACCAGAGCTAACCAGGCTAACAGGCGCGTAGAGTTTGTAAGGACAAGATGGGCGCAAAAATCGTTTACAAATAAATCAGAAAGCGATAAATAAGGATTTTGTCTCGTAATAACTCAGCGGGAGCCATTTAACATGCAATCATAACGAATCGATGCTGAACGCTTTACCGAATGCCAAGGCACCAGGGATCAGGCACCAGGAACATGCAGGAGCAAGGAGCACGGGCCAGAGGAACACGGCCAGCAACACGCTTTCACACCAGGCAGCCCAGTTGGCAAGTGTGTGTGTCGAATTGTTGTTGACTTGTTGCAGTTGTCGCTGCTGCTGCTGCTGCTGCTGCTGCTGCTGCCGTCGCTGCTGCTGTGGTTGTTGTTAATGTAGTTCTCGCGCCTTGGGCATCGAAATAAAGTTGCAAACAGGAACGTGAAAACCTGTGGCCAGGCCTCAGCCTGAGCCTTTAGCACAATGACAGGGGCGTTCTTGGTTTTTATGAGCAAGGTTTTCGTTCTTTTGGTTTATGTTGTTTTCTTTTTTTATGCCTGCCCCTATCACAAAACATATTCAAAACATGCACTTGGCTGCACTTCATAATTTTGCCAACGACATCAGCGATTCCCGTAACCCTTACTGCTTAAGTCATATGTGTCCCGTACGGCTTAGCCCCTGTCCTGCTCGGCCGATGCTTCCGATTCAGCTGTGCGTGGTGCAACGGCTTCAGCCACAAGCTCACCTAATTATGTTGTAAAACAATCTGGTTGCATTTGGCCAGCGACTCCTGGGCCCCGTCTAATAACTCTCTGGCCGAGGGAAGTGATTAAAATTACAAAAGTCCGCGTTGACGCTATGCCCACAATGGCTGCGAGGCACGCAGACACGCAGCCGAGGCGACTACACGATTTTCTATGACTAATTGCCAGAAGTGTGTCACAGGAAGAACGGCCCACTAACGACCCGGTCTGGGTCCGCGTCCGGGTCGGACAGGTGAGCTGGCAGGCCGACTTAGCTTATGGGGTCAGGCACGCATACGTGAGCATAAAGGACTTATCTCGATGCAATTGCAGCCGCTGTTAGCCCGGCTAACAAGAAATTAAATTCCATTACGCGCGCGTAAGTCAATTTGCCCAGCACAGGCAATGGGGCAGGCTTAAGTTAACCAAGCTACCACAGTGGGCACATTGCCAGAGAACTTGAAGACGGTGGTGAGCTCAAGAATGGACAGAGAAAACTATTCCTTAACTCAGCATATTGAATTCAGATATTCTTCCTCTTTGAGTTGTCTAGGTGAACCTGTGTAGTCAACTGTGAGCATCAGGAATGCAATTTGTTTTAAAGAATTCGCGAGTATAGAAAGTATAAAAGATATTCTTAGAAGTGCCAGGGCGGAATTAATCTGTGCCAAGCATTTTAGCTAGCTATATATTTATACGTCAAGTCAAGCAGCCACCAAGAATAAGGCTCTTAAAAATATAACAGATGGACGGAGAGACAAACAGATAAACAAGTAAACGGACGCACAGACGGACAGAAGGACAAGAGGAGTGCTGGAATGCTATACGGACGGGGTAACGAACAGACGGATGGATGAATGAGCGGAGAAATGGGCGGATTAATAGACAGGATCCACCAGAATCGACAGAATTCCCGATAGAGACGTATGGACTGGATAATAGACAGACGGGCAGCTAAATGCACAGAGAGCACAAGCAGATAGAAAAAATGTCGGATGCACAGAACAACAGCTGAATGGACCGATAGACTAGGCTATATATGGACTGTACGATATATTGAGATAATCTTATTCAAAATGATTCGATGGGGCTTTTAGTATAAAATATTATTAGGCATTGTTGTATAATTTCCATAAATGAATAAATATTCCATTTAGGAAGACAACTAAAATAGATCAAATTATGCAAGAGCAACAAAACTCACACTTAATGCACTGGCGCACTTTGCTTTTCATGCGGAACCACTGTGCAGTCGGTGTAGACGCACAGAGCTAATGAAGAGGTGGTAATTTATGTGGCTATATTCACCTGTTCCTAGACACGTTTTAATAAGCCAGTGACTGAGCCATGAATGGGAACGAGCTGGCCAAATGGAGACGTCGACATGGGCTAACCGGGCAGGTCTTACACATACGTGGGTCTAACAGCCTCTAGCTGAACGTTGTCTGCTTACCAGAGTCTTGGCCAAGTGCAGGATTAATTAATTGCTTACTGCTGCTGCTGCTGCTGCTGGTGGTGCTAGTAGTGGTGGTGGTGCGGCTGCTGATCATGTCTGCGGCACACATGACGTATACGTGACATTTGAGAAATGTTCAGTCGCTTAATGTGCGACATTTTGTTTGTTTTTGCCAACTGCCAACGACTTTTGGCTGCCTGCAGTGGCAGTGGCACATCAACTCTTGCCACAATTTTTCCCTCTGCTTTGCATACTGCGCACTCGGCCCATAATGATGAGCAGCATCGCTCCATTGAGCCAGACGACAGCGTTGTCAAATGACTTGCGTAAATTTATCGTAAATGCCATCAACGGTAGCTTCACAGTCCGAGCCAGACGGCCAAACCAACTTAAAAGTCAGCTCGTCGTTGGCCGAGTCAGTTAGTCAGTTAGTCAGCCAGGCTGCCTGGCTAGGCTAATCCTCGTTAATCCTTTCCACTGCCTGACTCCCTGGCTGCACATAAATTTACCTCCCCTTGCCGATGTTGTTGTTGTTGTTGCTGCTGCTGCTGCTGCTGTTGTTGTTGGTCAAAATGTCATCCCCGCCTTCGCATCAAACCTGTGATATGCTAATGAAATGCAGCGCAGTGCGTAGTCTCTTCTGGACTCGGGGCATGCGCCATTCCGCACTGAAATTTGCATTGAAGCGCAGCCACCAACAGGAGAACTGGACCTCGGCCAGTTACGTGGCGTTGCTCCATCTGCATCTGCATCTGCATCTGCATCTGCATTGCTTGACATATTTAATTGGAAGTCAATTGCTTGGCAAGCTGGCATTACGTGGACTCGCAATGAGCTGTACTTGCGGTAAATGCAGGTGATATTCTGAAATGATTATAGGCCGGCAAATTTTAATATTCCTAAAGTATATATATATATGTATATAGGTAAAATATAGGTAAAACTATAATATATTATATGTATTATATTAAATTTTAATATAAATCATACCCGCATACTAGCTAATTAATTAGATTAAGTTTTGCACAAAATTCACTCTAGAGTCTATAAACTACATACAAAAATAATTTTTAAAGATATTAATTTTTATCAAAAATTCTTTAAATTTATATATGTTTTATAGATATTTATAAATATTAGAGCCAACAAATTTTTAAAAATTAATATGTACTTATAAATATTATTATTACATATATATAGATATTTTTATAGAATATTATATTTATAGATATATTATAGATTATTATATATAGATTTCAAACTTTAAATCTGTGACATCTATTAGAATATTATATTTATAGATATATTATAGATTATTATATATATAGCAAATAGATTCCAAACTTCAAATCTGTGACATCTATCAGATAATGCTTAAGGAAACGAAACGGAGAGGCAGAATGCACTGCAGGATTTACTGTAAGCTCTAATCAAATCATTTTTTTGCCAAGATACGAAATGCATGAGAGTGTACATATAACTAAGAATATAATTATTGAGATCAGTATTGATCCGCAATTATTTATTTAGCTAGTCTGTCCGTCCGCTCGTATAAGCTCAGCCAACTTGAAACTTTAGAGATTTGAATATTAAGTTGGACTGTAATCATCTAAACGTCTCTCCAATTTCATAAGATCAATGAAAACTAATATTAAACTAAATTAAGATCTCTCACTTTTACAGGGCTAGAATCACAAGTATGTACAGCATCGGAAGCAGGTATTTCCTAGTCAATCACTTCACCTCACTTTACATGGCTCGCTTATAAACAATCTCTTACTGTCTGCTAGGCTAAACAAAATCCTAGCCAATCTAAAGTATAATAACACCCATTAATAATATGGATAATTGGTAAACAAATGCTGATCCTTTGTAGCTGCTGTAGGAGGCGCACTAGTTCGCAGTTTTTGCGGCACTTCAACAATTACCCTAACAAAGAATCCAAACAAAGCGGCGGCAAACGGCGCTCCAGTTGAACACACTTCGGGTTGACATTCAATGGGGCCCGGGGCTTGTAGTTTGTGTCTCATTGTCATGCCCGGCTTATTGATTGGAATACAATGGATCCTTAAAGTGTGCTTACAAGCGCCGTAACTCAAACAAATTGCAGCCGCCTGCAAACGCCTGACTGAGTCGGAGACGACAACGAGGATGAGGATGAGGATGAGGAAGAGACGTCGGGTAACGACACTGATCAACAGGCGCGGCGATGTGGATGCACCAGGCGGCGAGCAGTTGGGCCAACTGGTTCCCGGTTTTGGGCCAATGCGTTTTACATGATGGCTACACGACAAGACAGGAGCGGCCAATCGGCCAGCCAGCCAGCCAGCCAGCTAGCCAGACAGTCGGGCAGCTTAACAAGAACAAGATAAGCCCGCGCCTCAATATTGTCGTTGTTGTTGTTGTTGTTGTTGCTGTTGTGGCTTTGGCTGCTTTAAGTTATTCCAAGCTCGCCATGCACACACAAACCAGAGGCGCTACTGACGCGCTTATGTTAAATTTACCAAACAAGCGATTTGTATGCAATTTCGCGATCGTCGAGGCAAAGTCAGGAGCGCAGGCAGGCAGGCAAACAAACAAACAAACAGTCAGGCAGTCAGGCAGGCAGGCAGGCTGAAACTGAAGCTGCTGAAATCCAAATCCCAGCGAGACATCATGACGTCGTGAATTTGGCGAGGGCTGCTAGCAGCTATTGCTATTGTCTTAGCCAGAGCCTCGTCTGCCCCACTGTAGAGTGTGCGCCTGCTGATCCGCTGGCTGCCTCGTCAGCAGCGTCGCGTCGCAATGTCTAGTTTATTGGCGTGATTTTTTATTTGCATTCGAAATGTTTGTTTGCCAGTACAAGTTGTTGTTGTTGCTGTTGCTGTTGCTGCTGATGCACGTGATGTATGCGATGCGACCGCACGGCCTGTGTCCGTTTTGCTCGGCCGCCACACAATTGCCATAAGTTTTGCGGCCGGCCCGCAATTATTTGCGGAATTCCTTTTGGAATATATATTGACTCTGACTCCCAGTACGGACTGGACTGGACGCACACTTGTGCCAGCCATACGTGCCTGTGTGCATGTCCGCCTGGCCGCCAGCGCCTCCGACTAGCTCTGACAGCCCATACAAAGAAGCCTAACCCAACGCCCGTCCTCTGTCGCTGTTGTTGTCGTTGTCGTTGTCGTGAGCTGGGCTGGGCATTCGAGCTGCGCTTTATTCCTCTGTTAATTTGTCATGAAATTTCGTTTTTTAGCGCATTCCTTAAATGCGCGCAATTTGTGAAATGCTTTCCACGGCGTGAGAAGTGCCTGCCGGAAATAAGTTTGAGCGGGATTTATGGATCTGATTGATCAGCTGCGATTCTAAGAATATATTTTCGACGAAGATGCAGTTCTGAGAACATTTATATTTATTATTTTTTATGATAGATGATAATAATACTCATTGATTTTTTATTGCTGGATAAACATTCTATACGTGAATTGATTCACTTAAAGGCTTACTGCGATAAGCTAAATTAGGCAAATTGACATTGTACCTCTAAGGGCAGGGCAAAAGTTAGCTTATAAAATCTGTACATCTGAGCAAGCTATTAAAAAATTCGAATTTAATATTATAATAATTATTTTAAAAATTTAAATTTCTTCAATAAATGGTTAAGAGCAATGAAATATGGATTATTCAACAGTGCTAAAGCTTGAAAATGTGTTTAAAATATATACAAGTTATTGAAATTAAAAATTGATATTTTGACTGAGTTCAGCAGGGTCTGTATTTGTTAAAATTAAATATTAATATACAATATATATTAAACTGTAAATTATCATAGGCGGCTTCCAATCTAAGGAAAGACAGTTGGAGTTGAAGTGGGGGTTGTGAGAGCGGAGGAATGTCTTTCATCGTATGATACCTCTCTCTATGATCACTATCTCCATGATGACCTTATAATAACTCACCCGATGCATGTACTAGCTTGGACTGGATTAAACCCTTCTATAGAGTCGTAGCTTAAGCATAATAGTCAATAAATAATATTCCGCTCAATGTTTATTGGTAAATATAATTTTTTTTTTTATATATTCTTTACGTAACTACCATGGTATATAGGAATGAAATACATATGTTAAATCCCACAATTAAAAATTAAAAAAATAAAATTAATTGATGTCCATCACATCGCAGGTTCTCAGCCTCTCAGTCGTTGCTCTGAACAAAGTCTACACATTATATAAATCTGTACATCCCGCTCAATCGCTTAATGGCCATAAGTATATATGCTATAGTGCATACATAGTCAATGGTCATTAATTATAATTACAAAGATATCATTCAGTCCACCCACTCGCATCAGTTCCTGGCAAGCAATGCATCCAAGCGCAGTTGAGTTAGAAGAGGCGCCTCCGTTTCCACTAACCTGTCGGCCTGCAAGTCAATTGTGGGACTGCCCCAAGTGTCAAATTAGCCAAAGAGCTGGCGCAGACTCAATACAAACTCGCAACTGCCAACATGCAACTGGCGACTGCCAATTGCCAATTGGCAGTGGGCAATGAGCAATGGGCAATAGGCAAATGAAATGCTCACTGCCAGCTTGTTCCAGCTCGCACACTAGCTGCCGGCCAGCTCGGAGCTGGCGTCTAATTTTCCACGAATCGAATTCAGGTAAGGGGTGGCATTTCCAATACCTAGCTGCCAAGAGCAAAACGGGTATAATAGGCTTGAGTCTAGGCTAGCCAAAGGGATCTATGATTTCATTGAGTTTATATACTTTTAAATATATTAAAATATTAATTTATATATTAATTCATATGAAAACCTGAGTTTAAGTCTAACAGTAAGCTCAAAGCATTATTTAGGATATCTTCTGGTCGAGCATGCCCGACTGGAGCACCTCTACTTGCATTTGCATTTGCATGTGGGTGGTCAGCAAATTGCCAGAACGTGAGCACAATTTTAAAATTAACGGCAAGTGGTTAGAACAGCAGCAACAGCAACGGACAGACAGGCGGAGGGACGGACAAACGGACGGACGTATGGCCCAACAGACAAGCAGCGCATTCCAGCCACAAAACTGTTGCAATTAATTGCATAAAAGTTTTAAAACCGTCAGCATTTCCCAACTCCTCTAGCACCCAATAGAACAATGGCGTCTTGTGCAAACTATGCAACAACAACAACAACAACAAGCAGTAACAACAACAATAAGAACATGGCCATAATCGGAGCCACATCGTCGTCATGGTCGTGCCTTTCAGTTTGAAACGTGATCGATAGACTCTGACTACTACTACTAGACTGAGCTCATGCAACAACAACAAAAACAACAACAACTACAAATTGGACTCTTTTAGCCGTAGACCTGGACATAACCAAATGTTTTGGCCTCAGTCAAATTATGTTCTTTGCCTCGTTTGATAATGAAACTGCAAATTGAAGTTGCTATTGTTGTTGCTATTGTTGTTGCTATTGTTGTTGTTGCTGCATCTCAAACTGTTTGCTCACACCGTCTGAGGCAGCGATCTTGAGCATCAGAGAGCAACGCTAATGATTACGTGTTATCGTGTTGTAATTTTGCATAAACCTCTAATGACTGCTGGCTCGGCTGGACTGCAAGCGGATCCAAGGAACCATCGATCCTCCTATCCATCCACCCATCTATGCATCCATGCAGCCATCCATCTACAGATCGATTCAATGCTTCGGGTTATATGGTTTAGATCATGGCAGCGGACACTAACTAGGCTCATCATGGAGCGTTAACAAGCTCATTTTTTTCAAACCTGACGTGCTGAGTGCCCAGGCGGACAGCGGAATCAGCGAGCCAAGTTAGAAGTTGGCCAATTTCATAGCACTTAGCCCGATCATAAATCGTTAATCGTTAATAATGGCATTTATTGTGCTATGCACCAAACACTCGAGCTACCCATATACAAGAAGGCGCACATTATATAACGAAAGTGAGCAATACTTTAATCGAAAAGGAATTTTAATTTTATACAATTTTAATTTTGCTAATATAATTATTAAATAAATGCAAAATTCTTATACGTTGATACAAAAAAATCATAACCTTGGAATGGTCTAAAATTTCACATTGAGCTGATAACTGTTTCTTATTGTAAGTATTTTTTCACTCCCTCTTGCTCCCTCTCTTTGCCTCTTTCGCTCTCTCTCTCTCTCTTTTCCTCTTCGACTGTCTGTTCCTGCCATGCTCCTCTGCGTCTTTTTCCCTCTATATCTATCCCTTTCTCTAACGATCTCTGTATATATATATATACATATATATATATATTTCCGTCTTTCGCTTTCTCTCTCAAAGTTCTTTCTCAGACCTCCTCCTTTAGTTATTTCTGTTTCTCACTCTTACATTTTAATGCCGCCCACGCTATTCTAATCTTAATTATTACTAATTTATTTGATTACAAGTAGGGCTCTCCATAAGAGACACGTTTTCTTTTAATCGACTTATATAATAACAACACCCTCGCTTTCATTCTCTTTTTTTCTACTTATTTTCCCCTTCTTAATCGAAGAACAATTAATTCCAGATAAATACTTGTACCTTTACAGAAACTTGATACACCAGAATATGTAAGTATGTATATCTAGACAGCTCAGTTTTCTATTAGCATTTCTACGATCGTAATCAACACATTGTCATAATGTGCAACAAATGATCGCAGTGACAATATCAACCGAGATCATGGAATCTATCGTCATTTAGCCAATCAACACCTACAACCAAATAGATATCGCCCTGCTCGTTGCATGATAAAGTATTTCGCCAGATTGTCCAAACGAGCTCGAACACGGTTATCTACAATGATTGAACTAAATTTTCATTAACCGATGCCCGTAGACAAAACGTTTTCCTGCTAAAAACCAACTCCAAACGAACTCGAAAGCATATTAAATTGAATTTTTATGTTCTCACAAAACATGAAAATTCATGATGCCGGGCACTGGGAACAGATCGGACCATAAAGCTGAAGCACTGGCCATGGCCCCATCCATTGCTGCTGATGGTGGTGCTTGTGGTGCTGCAGAGTGTGTGGGTTAATAAATGGGCCCCCAATTGGTCAATGGTCGGAGACGAGAAGCGTTGCTAAATTATGGTTATTTAAATAAACAGCACACGATTTGATTTGGCTGAGCAAAAGTGTTGCCGTGGCCGCGAAATGCGAGCGCCTCTCAAATTGGACAAGGGATCAAGCAACTGTGGACGAGCCGGAGATGTCTGGAAATTATGTTGTAGCTGCACTGATCGTGCCCTCGCTCGCTCGCTCGCTCGCTCACTCGCTCACTCGCACTGGCAATAGATTCGTCTTGGGGGTTGTGCCATCAGGCCATGATTGAGTAACGCCCATGACTGGCACTGGGCCATCTAATTATGAGTCCAGCTGGTGAACATTGATTGCAGCAGCAGCCGTAGGAACAGCAGCAGAAGAGGCAGGGACTCGACTCTGTGCATCATTAGCTGATGAGCAGCGTAGCCTCCTGATGGCCTCTCTGATAAGCAAACATATAAAATGCAATGTGCGTTTGCCATACGGCATGACCTTTGCTCCCCGCCAACTTTCGGGCCCCCAGATCGGGCGTTGCGGCGTTTTGTTTATTTTGAAGCTATAATTTAAGCGAGTAATTGCACGCTGGCGGCCAGAATTTGTAACTAAACTGCAAATTAGCAGCCAATTCTCCAGCCGATTAATAACCATAATTATTGGCTCAAACGCTGACGAGCGAACGTCGCAGCAAGAAAGAAGACGAAGCTGCCGCTGCAACGGATGCCCCGGTGAGGATCTTGATGAGGAGGTACTCGGCTCAGCCTCGTCGACTCTCTGCAAATTGCGCCAACTCTCCGACTGAGCTGCTCAATTGCCAATTCGTGATGCAGATACGGAGGGAGAGACGAGACGCGTATGAAGAACGATCAGAAGGCACGGCCCAGCACTGCAGCAATTTAAATTGTGAGCGCGTCTGGCTTAATTACATAAAACTTGGATATATCCAATGCTCCAGCAACGATTCTGGATATAGCCGACGGCGCACTCGTCCGATTCCAAGTCTGCTTGATAGGCATGTGTCTAATGAAGGGTCCTAATTAATGTGCGTTGTCTTCGTTTCTTTTGGGGCAGTCGAAAAAGTGAAACTGCCAAACGTGTTGAAATGCAATGAGTGCAAAGGATTTGCCCTGGCAGACAACGATACCAGCTCTGTTTAAGCCCATGACAAATTAATAAACGTCGATGCCCCATTATATTGTCTCCCTTAATGCATGCAATAAATTGCATCTTCATGTTGGCTGAACAAATATAGATATCGCATTGCCTGAGCAATCCAATTATATTATTAATAACACGGAAGTCAGAGAAAAGAAGAAAAATCTCTGAAGAGACTAATAATAAAAGCTATTGGAGCGAATTCACATAGACTTATCTTCGAGCATCTTCCAGTGGAGTATATATCATCCTAGAAGCTAATAATTTTGTCTTAAGCTGCATTAGATTAAAATTACTATCCATAAAAAAAGAAAAAAATGTTTATTTATCTGTTGGCTAGCAGCAATTCGCATTCGGAATATTCTTCCTTCCTTAAAAATTCAAAACAGTGGTCTTAACCGCCAAACTATGATTTCGATAACTTATCGATTTTAACAGGAGATTAACATTGCGTCAGCAGCTCACTTTTGCTGTAGTATGGCGGATTATTTGCTTTGCCTATATTATTTTTAGCATTGCCCCCAAAAAAAATAGAATTCTCATACCATTTAAATTTTATTTTATATTAAAAACATTGATGTATATAAATAAAATTCAATTAGATAACAGCTGCCAGTATAATATGTTTGTGTTATGTTTGCCGTTGTAAAACAGCTACAATAAAAATGTTAAGCGTTGCCAGAACTACACACGCCTTTGTTTAAAAGTTATTACAGTACAACAGAAATTAAAGGTTTACAGTTATATGAAAAAGGCACAAGTGTTTTGTTTAGTTTTGAGAATTAAAATTGAATGTTAGAAGTGGACAACTACAAACAAAGAACTAAACGGCAATAGGCACTTTGACTTTACACGTTTTGGTGTAGATTTTGTGTGCTGGAAAAGCTGAGCTGGGCAATTGAATGCAGCCGCTTATTCCACTAGACACTCTTCTTCATGGTCATCTCGTGGGCGGTGCGCAGGCGTCTTCGCAGTTCGTTGGGGAACCGTTCATAACATTTCTTGCACACTGGCTTCTCATCGTACTCGTAGAATTTCGACTTTTGCGTCATTTTCGTATCGCACACGGAGCAGGCAAAGTGATGAACGCACCATGCCTTGTTCAATGCGGTAAAAACTGAAATGTAAATAAAATAAAATGCATTCAAATTAAATATATAAAACAATAAGCTCTAGCTAACCATCTCCAGCAATGACTTGATTGCAAACAAAGCACAAATTGCCAAAGAGCTGATGGTAGTGCGTCTCGCAGTATGCCAGGCCGCGCTTCTCGTAGTGGCGATGTCCCAGGAAAGGTTTCTCGCACTTGGCACAAACGAAATGCTCGACGTGCCAGTGTTTGCCCAGCGCTGTGACCACACGCTCCTCAATGGGGCGACGACAGGCGCCACAAATGGGAATGCCCATCTTGTCGTGACAGCGAAGACAATACAGCTCGTTCTAAATAAAATATTAAACAATTGTTAAATGTATAATAGTCACAGGCAGAGTTAAATTTATATCCACCATATCGTTCGCGACCAGGCCAGGCCGACTCTTGACCTCACGCGCTGTGGCATCCAATTCTGTGCCGCAGGCCGAGCAGTTGAAGTGATAGCCATGATACACTTCGCCACGGAATCTCAATGGTTCCTCGTCAATCAGGCCGCTGTAAAGATCTGGATTAGTTTATCATTTCGAGTATTTGAGACCACGCCCACTTACTGACACTTCTGGCACACATAGCGACCCGTTATCTCTGCCTTCACCTTGGCATTGCACTCATGGCAAAGTGCACGATTTTGGTTGCGAATGAAGCCACTATCGGCCAGCTCTTTGGCGCACAGCTGGCAGCGGAAGCACTGCGGATGCCAACTGGCGGACATGGCCTTAATGACACGTCCAATTACGAACTCGCCACACTTGTTGCAACAAGGTGCGAACAACACATGGAAGTCCCGTTCACAGTACTTGCGTCCCTCGAACTCGTAAAAAATGCCATCCTGAAACGGACGGAAGCACTGAGCGCAACTGTAAAAGGAAATTTAGAAAAGAATAATACAATAATCAAGCGTATATATATCGAGTGTGCACTTACACAAAACATTGCGTATGCCAGAGCTCGCCATTGGAATTTACAATCTTCTCGGTGGGCTCGAAGCCGTCAGCACATCTCGTGCAATGCATTGCACCCAGCGACATATTGATGGCCTGAACTCTGCAAGGGAAGAAGAATGAAGCATATAAGATTAGTATAGATCATATTATAAAATACACATGATTAGAAAACAGTTACACTTCAGCTTTGGAGTACATCATGATGAAGGCTTTAGCTCACGACTGTGTGGGGTAGCGCATGGAAATGACAACTGGAAAATGGAGACGTTTGGGGCAACGACAAATTTGCGTGGCTGGCTTATCAAGCAAACGAGCCAGCATTGTTGACGCGGATGAATCATATTTCTGACGAATATAAAAAAGCTTTGCATTCCTTGTGGATTGATTTGGGCAATGTAGTCATAAGTAGCTTCGGCTTCGGTGCACGTCGAGTGTCGACAGTTGAAAAGCAATCGTTAAACAAGGCAGATGTGCGGAGGGTCAGTTAGAGTAGAAGTTAGATTTGCAATCGACAGATTTGCAACATTTGAATTGAGCGCCACTGCGAGGGACGCCAAATCACATACACACACTCACACAGCTACACATGCACACATACGCCAATAGGTAAACAACACAACTGTGCGGCAGCGGCGGCTATAAATAAATTTGAATGTTGCCATGACGTCATCGATGGAGTAAACATCTGGCGCTTTAACACCAAGAAAACTGCAACTTATTCGGGTAGCAAATACCCAGCACATGTCACACAGATACCAAAAAGTCATAATGATCTGCATAACTGTATTTGGAGTGAGTTTTAAGTGATGATTGTGCTTTTTCTAATCAATTAAATTTTGCAGCACCTTGACCAAAACTTAATGAAAGAAGCAAGGCGAATATTTGGGTCACTTTAAGCGTTATGATGATGACGATGATGTAATATCGTTAATATTCAATTCGGAATGTTCTTCTTGTTTCGCTTACTGAACGGGCGGCATTTCTGGTAATTGGCTTTCACTTGTTGCACTTGTTGCAGCTCGCCTCAGTCAATTTCTACGTACACGGCCGACGTTTTTAGCTTCACTGAAAACGGCAAACAAAATATAAAAGTATCTCTTCGAAAGATCAGTGTTGGTTGTTCAGCTATTTTCTGGCCAAGTCCGGTTTCTTAACTATATATGAATTTCTCTCAATTTAGCTAAAGTGGCCAACACAGTTCATATTTGTGTTTGTGGCCACCAACAAGAACAACAACAACAGAGGTCTTGCCAAATTGGGCGTACATCTGAAACTCTTATCTTATTATTTATGCAATTGATTTGTGAGCACTTTGGATCCGGTGATTAACTCTATTTACCTATAAGAACACTTTGACACAAATTATTTAAAGCAATATTAGCTTTTTCATTAAAATTCTCACTCAATTAAAGTTGTTCGTTCGGTATATGTTCAATCGAACGACTCATTGAGCGAGCAAAGGTAATTCAACTAGTTCGCAATGAGTGAACACTTTCTGTTATTCAACAAACTGTTAACTTAACATTTTGCTACTGATCTCTTAACAGAGCTTCCTACTTTCTAAAATAAAACAGCTTATTTAATTAAATGTGCAATAATTTAAAACTAACCACAATAACTATGAATTTATGTATTCGTGTTGCTTTAGCTTATTTTTATGATATGATGTACTGGGGAAGTTAAACAAGGTACAACGCTAATAAATAATTCAATTTCAAATTAAGATTATTGGAAATTAAGATATATTATAGCTCGACGAACATACTATAGATTTCAGTTTTGTTTACATTTAATTGCGCTCTGCATAGCAGATAAATAACACTTTTCAGTACATAATGTTTTTGTTTAATGTATTTTAATGTATTACGCATTTGTTGGTGTAGTATCGCATTTGTAACTGCATCCGAATTTAATCTAATATCCAAACTAGCATTTGTGGATCCTTATATGATTTTGAAGAGTACTCTTTTGGCGGAACTGTTTAGGACAGTAGGAACAGTTGTACGGTTTCTCTCCGGTATGGATCTTCATGTGATTGTTGAGCGTGGCCACTTGCCGGAAACTTGCATCACAGATCTTGCATTTGTATGGTTTCTCGCCCGTGTGCGTTTTAATGTGGTTGACCAGAGTACTCTGTTGGGAAAAGAAGCGCCGACATACGCTACAGCCAAATGGGCGATCGGGATTATCGCTTCTTAACATATTAATGGTGCCCACGTTTAAGCGAGGGGTCTGTTCGGTCTGGCTAGGTTCAGTTTTTGGATTTACTGGCGCTGTCCCCGTATTGCTCGCTGTAGCAGCGGAAGCCGCAGCTGCCGCTGCATTGCTCGCAACTAAAGAGCTTACTGTTGAGCTGCCTTCAAGGAAATGCAGCAGTGGATGATGGTCCAGCTGCAGAAAATTGGGCGTTGTGCTGTGCAGGTTGTTTTGCAGCAAGCCATTTGTCAGCTGTTGTGCACCGTGTCCAAGATGCGCTGGCATTGCTGTATGCTCCACTCTGGCTGGCTGACTGATGAGATTCGTGTGCGTCCTTATGTGGTTGATGAGTGTGCCCTGCTGCCTGAACTGCATGTGGCAGTAGGTGCACGTGTACGGCTTGTCGCCGGTATGTATCTTTTTGTAATTGGCCAGCTTAGTTAGCTGGCTTAAACACGCCAGATATAAATATATTTCAATATATTTATTTAACACCCAAGTTTCTCAAGTCGAAGTTAGCAGAGCAGAAGCTATAATCGAATAACATATCGATAAGCAACAACTGAACTAGGCTGTGAATATTGTGGATCTTAATTTGGAGAAAGTACTTCGATAGTCAGTATATCAGTATATATATCAAATGTATAATAATATATATTTAAAAACTGTTTTAATAATGTAAAATATTCTTTAAAACCAAAAATATTTACTTTTGATTCAATTTAATTGTTGCTTTGCTAAATAATTGAGTTGGCCACCAACAAACCAGTATAATCGACCTAGTAGTTGCTAAGTTTGAGTTAAGTTGGCAGTCCAGTATATGAGGAAATTTATTTGAGAAACCAATAACAAACTTTGTGTTTGAATTGACGCGCCAATCATTAAATTTAAAAAAAAAATTAGTTAAAACAAAATTTTGTTTACGACTACGTTGCATACATATTTAATTACTTTATTGTTAGTAATAATAAATCAATAAATTATTTCAGTATCAAATATAGTTGATAACAGGCAATTTTGATTAGTCTTACAATTCAGTATTCGCAATTTTCTATTCTGAATACTAATAAAATTGATGTCAGATCTGTGAATTACACTTCCGCCTAACAAAGTGTGAGGTTTGCAATTTCTGCTTTTCAGTTTCCGCATTGCAATTATTATTGCACATTATACATATACATACATACATATAAACAAGCTTAACAAAATAAAATGTATGTACGTATGTATGTAAATATGTATTTGTAATAAAAACTTGTAGTTTTGTAAAGCTTATCATTTTATAACAGTACCTTTATCCTACTATCAACCCATTAACAACCAGACGCGATTCGATCAACGACTTTTGTTTGTCACTACATAATGAAAGCAAACAAAGCGCCGTCGAGGTCATCTGAAAAAAATAAAATAAAAATACAAAACAAGAAAAAAGAAGACGAAATCGTAAACAACACCGAAAGGTGGCGCCTTACAATGCTGCCTGTGTTCTACCAGACAAATGGCACGTAGCAACAGTTGGGACGCTATAATTAAATTACATGCTTATGCTCATGTTTGCTAGACTATTCGGGGAACACAATGTAATAGAGCTAGAGCTTAATATGACTAAGCTTTGACAATCGATCCGCTGTAACAGAGCCCACAGATTGTCTCAAATTGTCGGCTGCAAGCGGAAACAGTGGGTGTCTAAATATAACTTCAATTATGCTATTTATTATTGCAGCTGGCGCAAAAACCGGCAAACCAGACAAACAACAACAACTCGCCCCCTGTTTGCGAGTTTGTGCATATGCATTAACATACCGACACATGCATAGCACTTTTATGTGTGTGTGTGTATGTTTGTGTATGTGTGTCTATATACTGCAACCCGTAAAACCAGTTTCTGCAAAACTGTTATGCAGCAATTGACCAGTTGCTTGTAAACTGCGACGCAGCCATTAATCTTTTTCTTAAAGTTTTCACATAAAAATTCCAAAAATGTGCATTGACGAATACCTTAGCAAAGCGTAATCACACAAATGTTTTACTTTTTTCTGCTTATCGGTGTCGTATATATTTTTTTGTTTTTATACATATATATGTGTGCATGTACATACATACATACATATGTACATTTTTACGAACTTTTATTTTGCTGCGTTTGGACTTTTTCAGCTTTCTTATCATGGAATGCCGAAAATAGTGTACTTTACTTTAAAGTTAATTTATTTCAAGGCACGTGAATCGCATCATATTATTTCTGAACACATATGTATAACTGTATATTCATATAATACATATTGTCACAGTTCACAGCTTGGGATCTAACTGCAGTTAGCCTTAATTTTTGAAAGCATTTATCTAATCTTCACAATCATCAAAGATTATATGAATGATTAGCGGCCAAAGTCTGGTTGAATAAATATAAATTGAAATTGGGTTGTGTGGGTGTAAAAGTGAGAGTTGACTCCCCGCGAACAAATATGCAACCAGCTTGCCAAACCGCCGGACGGCGCAGCCCGACGCTGAAACTAATGAAAACAACTTTGACGTTGGCGGCGGCAACGTTCGACCTACGCGTGCAACCTTAGTGGGGGTAACAGGGGCTCCAAAATGGAGCACAGTGGTTGCCTGGCCAAACCAATTATTATGCACACACATACACACACACACACACACACACACACACACACACACACACACACA
>NW_022045884.1:42622-124157 GCF_001654015.2 Drosophila navojoa
CACACACACACACACACACACACACACACACACACACACACACACACACACACACACTTGCAATTTGTAACGATACAATGTTGAGTAAGGTTGACGGCGAGCTGCTTTACACAGCTAACGTTGCGGTCTTTGACAATTCCAAAGGCGAATATCAATTCGCCTGGCAACAGCGAATGAACAAAGACGAATTATATTTATGCACTGGTGTGACGACGGCAAATATACATATATACACATGCACACTACACTACTACCAATGACCTGTTGGGTGCGACAGTCACACCAAAAGTTTGCCAACCTCCTCAACGGCAACCGGGCAAACTTACCGGACCAACCCTGCCCTGATAGTTATATATGTATGTGTGTGTGCACTTGGCTACATATGTGCATGTGTTTGTGTGAATGTTTGCCTACTTGAGCTTAAGGCACTTGAGGCAAAATAGAAATAGCGAATTAGTAAAACAACAGATAAGATGTAGCAAAACAAAAAGCGCAATACTAACACACACACACAAATGCCTGTGCATCATACGCAATGTTACTTCTACACATGTATGGCAACATCTGTTCACACAAACACGTATGCATTAATGTGTTTGTATATGTACATTTAAAAATAAAACTATTTAACCTTAGCGATGTCGTTGCCATAGTGACGTTCATTCTACGTGGACAGTAAAAAAAAAAAAAAAAATATTTTGCAATGCACTTTTATTGCCTAACGACAAAAAGAAACTCAAACAAAAAGAGCAATTATCTGAATAATGGTGAACAGCAAATGCTCTTGCTAATGCTAGCTAAAAGCTTCATTAGCGAATCATCATGAATATATTGTGATTTATTTAAGATCTCCATTAGCGGCGCATCATATACTAGTCTGGTGCTCCTAAGATCTACATACATTAGCAATGCATTATAAAAAGCTATGGAAAAGAATGTGTTCTAGCTGATTCAACTTAAATTGTCTGCCAGATGAAGAATATAACTTTTATGAGTGCACTAAGTGGTATGGGCGACGCGTAATTTACTAATTTACCTAATTCCTAGTTGTTTTTGTAGTGAATACTGAGTGCAGCTAAGACCCAACGGACAGTAAACCACAATCACAACAACAGCAACAACAACTCTGAGGTTATATAATATTTAATTGCTACGATCGAATTAAAAACAAACTAAAAACTGAATTGAACAAGATGCGAACAGTTTATAGCTGTTCCCGCAGAACATTTCCTGGAAGAAGATGATAGAAATAAACTCAACTTTATAGTTTATGCTGAATCCATATCACGCGATTCAATTATAATCAATTTGTATGTATTTATGATTAGGATAGCTGCTCGAGCTGACTGGCAAGCTTGAAGGTGAATCGTAGGGCAGGTTCTATAAGCCAGTACTACAATTTATTTATTACATACATATGTAAATAAGTATAAAATCATGATCAGCTAGAGTTGATAATCAACGGCATTCGGGTATAAATAAATAAACAATTTGTGTTCTGTTAAATAATTTCGTTTAATTTGACATTTTTTCTTATTTTTTATATGTATACACATATATAATATAGATACTATATGTGTTTCAATTTGATTAAGATGCAAAACTTAGCACATTTCGTGGAACCAATAAATAACAAAGCGCGACAATACAAATATATAGAATAAAATAGAATAGGATAGAAGAATATTTTACATTTGTTAATGCAGCTCCTTATTTATTCTCTCTCCCTGGCTATATACAAAACAATATTACTAGACAAATATGTATGTACAATTCGTAAAACTATTCAAGTCTTTCATACAAATTTGGTTAGGCTAATAGTTTGGTGCTACTTTCGATCTAATTAGATCTTTAGGTATTTCAAATTACGAATTATGAGCTCGTTATTATTCTCGATAAGCAAAAGGCAACTTTTATTTCGCTTAGAATCTAAACTGTAGCCAATTGAATCGATGCATTTTTGTATATATTATATTCAAATGTGTATATTTGTGTATTCCCTACGAAGGCACATAAACAAAGAGGAAAATAAACAACAAGCGACGCGTACGCCCCAATCTAATAACATATATGTATGAAAGAGTTTGGATGATCGGTTCGTATATTATGAATCGTTGCACTGAAAACGTGAAACGTGATGAGCTCCCTGATTGAGTACTATACAAAACTGAAGCCCATTTAACTATCCTATAAGTAAGAATTTCTTTTCTTCTTTTTCTTTCAACGGAGGCATGAAGATAATAATAATATCATAATAGCCTAGTAAGTGTAAACAATTTAAAGAACGCACAAAGTACAAATTATCTTGAGCCTATCATTGAAACTTAACTAGTCTGAGCTACTATTGAAACGATCCTCGTTCAGGCTATCTCACTCTATTTTTCTGTCTCCTTTGATCTCTTCAATTGCTCATCTGAAGGCCGCCGCTGCTGCGACTGCCCGTTGACGAGGAGCCGCTCAGTCCGAACTGTGAGACGAGCTTATCGTAGTCCTCTAGCGACGTCTCAAACTGCTCCAGCTGGCGCGACAAGTCATCCATGCTGCCATCGGCTACATTGCTAGATATAGCAGCTGCAGCGGCAGCTGTGGCGCTACAACTTGTTGCATTGGGCGCTTGTAGTTCGTTCAGCCCGAGCAATGGCGGCGCATAATAGCACTCCCGATAGAACTTCGCCAGATCATTCACCTGCGACGTGGGCGAGGCGAACGGGAAATGCAGCTCCTTCAGCAGGCTGTCGTCGTCCGGTGGCTGTTGCAGCTGCGATGAGGACGCGGATGTCTGTTCCTGCAACATGGACGCTGACTTGTAGCGCAATGTGGCACTGCTCGCGGGGATTAGTAGACTCTTAATGGGCGATGCTGCAGTAGGTGCTGCTGCGGCTGTTGTTGATTTCTCAAAGCTCTTAAATGCTGTCGAGTTGTTGTTGTTGTTGTGGTTTTGATTGATGTTGTTGCAGCTGCTGCCATTAATGCTGTAGTTGTTGTTATTGTTATTGTTGAGAACTGGCGATTCACATTTGCGATTCAGAGATTCGATCGAGCCACTGCCATTGCTCTCATGCCGCGTGCGCAGCATCCACTCAAATGGCGGCGTTTCCGGCAGTACGAAATCAGTCTCAGTAAATTGACGCAGCTTGCCCAGATCTGTGAACGCACCTGGACGCAACGGTTTCTCAATGTCTATGAAACGTTTATCAGACGCCGCTCCAGTGCCAGCCGCACCAGCTGCACCGCCCGCTGCAAGCTTCAGCGACGACATCTGCTGGATGGGAGAGCTGGCATCGCTGGCAGGCCGAAAGTGATCCGACTTCAGCATGATGGTATTGTGTTGCTGCGCCTGATGTGCCGTAGTTGCCGCCTGATGTCCGGCCGTGGGCGAAATAGTGAGTTTTGTGCGATAAGCCACCGACATGATTACCGAACCCAGAATCGTATTCAGCTGGCCAATCTTCACCTGCTTGTGTCGCTCGCCCAGCGTGTGCACCTGCGGCCGATCCACATAGACACGATAGTAGATGCCATATGAGTCAGGGCACTGGCGGCGCGATAGCTTATAGGCGGGCGTTGTGCGTGTGAGCGAGATGAGCGATTTTAGCATAATGCTCATCCGATTGTAGATAACGTGCAGCTGATGGGAGGAAGCCTTCAGTGTTTGGCTGTCATTGAAGGCGTTTATGTTGCCGCCCTCGCCCTTGCAATCCTCTCCAGCGGTCGCTTTATTACTGTCCACTGGCAGCAGATCCAACGACCACACCTCAAGTATCATTTTGTCCCCCTCGGTTGTCCTTAACGAAATCTCAACACATAGCGGTAGACGTTGCAGGATGCTTTCGCCTTGCTTTAGGGCCAGAGCGCGTTTCGTCTCGTCCAGCACATCGGGATGATCCTGAACAACAATATTGAACCAATCATTGCCACCCAGCGGATTGCATTGTGTTTGTATCTTCTCGCCCAAACGAGATTGCACCACAACTTGAGCTGTCTTGAACGCCAGGAATTTTATGTATTTTTCTAGTTCTTTTTCGGCTGCATTTAAACGTTGCGCAGACATTTTTGTGTTTATTTCTTATATTTTAAGTAGTTTAGTTAGTTTTCTGCTTTGTGTACTTGCAACAGCGTACAAAGTTCGTTTTTTGTTTTGCTTCTTACACTGCTTCCGCGTACTGTCTGCTATGCCAATTCGCAGTATTCTCTGGAATTTTTCTTTTTTATTTGTGCACTTTACGCTTTGACACTACGATTACCGAATAACACATGCTTGGGCATTTTTAAAAAGCACTATAAAATATTTGCTTAAAATGTTTATTATTTGTTGAAACATTTACTTTATTGAATTCTTTGATACGAAAGAAAAACAAAGATCACTCCCACTTTTTTCATTACTGTCCGCCATTGAACTAAAGCAAATGCGACTACGACGTGCTGGTGCTGCCATACTCAATGTTGTGAGGGCCTGACTCAGAGTTGCCAGGCTCTCGATATAGGCGGTTATATGAAAAGCAAAACAGTGATTTGTGAATACTTATATTCACAGATAAAAAAGAAACAAAATTAATGACAGATCACAATGACGAATTCTAGGCTGTATCTGGTATTTGAATCCATGTTCACCTCAAAGTTATATTTACTCAAGTTAATTTTTTACTTATATACGTTTTGAATTGTCTCAATACATAGTCTGTTGTTGTCAATAGCCAATAACCTTTTTAAGATGATTAAATTATTGTTCTATGTATTTTAAATTTATTTAATAAATATCTTCGAATCGCGCTCTAAAACTGTGAATATCAAAAATTTCTTTTATGAAGCCGTGATTAGCATACCAGCCTTAAGTATTTTTATTAATGTTTCAAAGAAATGTGGCAACTCTCAGCAATGTATGAGACACGTCACGTACGCATTGTGGGCGGGTTGGGTGTCTTTATTTGAAATGCCAACTAAGGGTTTTGCTATAATTAAATATTTTCATACATATTTATTTCACTTATTTATACAACACCACTATCTAGAATTTGTAATGACCTCGCGCCAATGAGTGATGGCTAATATTCGGATTCAATTGCACTGATGCTTCAACTCTTATTGTTTTTGCACGTTGAAATACTTTCGGTCCGATTCCGAAAGGACTTGCTTTGGCAAATATTTCAGAACCTCAGTCGGCACAGAACTCAACATTCTCAGGCGCTCCTCCTCAATGAGTGCCTGGCGCTCGGCGTCTGACTTCGCCTTCAAATTGAAAAATCGAATGTTTTCGGCTGCTTCTTCGGCACGCTTCCGATTATTCTCCTCAATCATTGACAGAAGCAGAGCACCATGCTCCTTCCGCTGTTGGCGTATCAGAATTTCGTTATCGCCGCATGCGTGGATGTCGATGCTGAAAGAATCTTTGTCAACAGCTTGTTCCTTCTTCTTGCGCACTGCTTCTAAATGTCGCTCATAGGCTTCAGCACGGTAGCGTTCTAATTCTTGGCGGGTACGCTGGCGCTCCAGTTGTTCCTGCTGGAGCTGCTGCCGGTAGCGTTCATCGTCCTTCGCTTTGTAC
Source organism: Drosophila navojoa (assembly GCF_001654015.2). Next base: position 48,165 of record NW_022045884.1, read on the forward strand.
TCTGCCTGCAGCAGATCCAGCAAGACATTGTCACGTTGCCTTTTTCTATTCTGTAATGGAAAAGTTAAAAAGGATACTTTTAAGAGTTTTTGGTTTACTATGCTAGATTCCACTAGACTTACCTCAACTTCAAGCACCTGCTGACCTATTCGCGAACTAATCTCCTGCTGTTTACGTATCGCTTCAAGTCGGGCCTTCTCCATTTCCTCTCTGTGCTTAGCTTCCTCCAGTTGTATCTCAAATGCTTTTAAGGTATCTTCGTTGAGCTTCGCCTTTTGCAGAGCCTCGTATTTTCGTTTTTCCTCTATAAACTGAATAATATCATCTCGCTTCTTGATCTTTAGGCGCTGTAACTCCAACTGAAGCTCTTTATCTTCTTCTTCGATTTGCTGCTGAATGGCCATGCGGACCTCCCGCTCCGCCAGCGTCTGTACGTATTGGCCCTGGCGACATTTCTGCCGCTCTTCAACTTGCGATATAAGTGTCTTTCGCAGCTCTTCCTGCTTCTTCTTTTTGCGCAACTCTTTTTCTTGCTCCATGGCCAGCTGTTGTTGCCTTTCAGCCTCGGCACGCTGTAAGCCCTGCAGTTTCACATGATTTGCGAGTTGTCGACTTCTATTTATTTCCCTCATATGCTCCTCGAGGTCCTTAGTGATCGCTGCCAATCGCAGATGCTCGGCCAATTGTCGCAGTTCCTCGCAGTCATTGCGCAGCTGTTGACGGCGCTTGCGATCGACGAACTCCTGACGCTTCAGTTGCTTTAGCTCATCAGTCAACAAGACGTCGGCGTTAACTGTCTGAGGAAGTCGTCTATTTTCCATAGCTTGGACTTTTTTTATTTGATCAGTTTCGACCAAGGTCTTGCAGAAATGTTTTTCGGTTCTATAGAGCTTGTTTTCGTCAATGGGTACAAATCTTTTATGCGCCTTTGTAGCAAAAACCACGGGTTGTGCATCCCTTGGATGCGCCCATATCCCACTCATCGTTGCCATGGTAGCAAAAGGACATATAAACAAATTAAATAAAAGCTATTAACTACAAGAAACTAGAACCAAACAATAAAAGTATAACAAAAAAAAAAAAAAAGAAGTGTGTATATTTAGCCTAGATGCCTGTATTTATCATTGTTAATATTCTTCATTATATCGATATTTATATATCGATAGGTCGAACAAGGATTTTTCAAACAATCAGGCAACTACAATAGCGAGATCGTAAATTGCAATGATCAACTGCTTTTACGATGTTTCAAAGGGAAACTGCATTGTTTGTCAATATATAAAGATTTGTAATATATTTATATTCAGAATTAACATGAACGAGCCATTCGCAGCTGTTTTATTTAGAATAGGCAGTTGGGAAATACTTCTTATCGTGCTCTACAATATCTTCCAATATATCATCAATGTCAGTGGTAGGATAACGCTCAACCCACGACTGAATGTATCCCTCATGAGTTGGCTCATAGGTCTTCAATTCCACTTTGCCTCCGTTTACCACCGTGTTAGCCTGCACCAAAATAATGCGCGGCTTCTTGTGTGCCAAGCATATGTCGCGCCACTTTGCCCAAGGATAAGGTCCACTTTCGTTAACCTCTGAGTAGTGTTCGTACATTTTGGAAGCGGCTTCGATATCAGCGGTGGATTTGTAAACCTGCAGCTTAGTCAAAAATTCGCCCAGCGCCTTTTTGCCAACCGTTTGGATTTTAGTACGATCCAATGTAAGCAACAGATTTTTCCCGTTTTCAGTCTCTTTGATGTTGACAAATCCTTCACCAGCTTCCAACAAAACTTTCATGATGACAAAACGAGCACGCGAATGCGCTTGTAGCCATAATTTCGACTTGGGATTGTACATTTCCAAGGCAACCCCCATGCCGTTCCAAATTAGGCTGAGCCAGTTAATGTAAATGATGTCATCCTGCTCCGCAGCATCTTTGAAACCAAATATCTCCAGAATGTCCCGCTGTAGAGATAAGTAGAGGCCTACTGCTTCAGCGCGGCATTCTTCGTATGATGAACCAATAGCTCCAAATTTCGTATCGTATGTTTCGCCAGGCTTGTACCAACTGGTAATGGGTTTATCAGTCACGAGGCTCTTTACTGTTTTCACGTCGAAGTTGTAGGTACCATTTTCGTCAATGCGGAAGAGTTTGCCACTGCCATGTCCCAACAATTCATGCAATCCAACCTGCACCTCAAATGCCTTTACTTTGTACTCCTTCATTAGCGCCTGATCCTCGTCGGATAGAAAAGGTATGGAATCTTTGCGATTGATATTGGCCAATACATTACCCAGCGAAACATTTTTGAAACCCTCATCCTGACGAATTTCATCATCTGTTAGTATAAAATATATAATCAGAATTATCGTTTTTTTTTTTTTCTATAATTCTCTACTTACAGTTAGGTATATTTATGCCAGCGGGCACTCCGCTTCCAGCAAAGGTTAGCACATCTAGGGACGTGAAATCTGGCTTCAAGTACGAATCCTTTTCATAGGCCTGTGTCCATGGCAAATATTCTAGAAGTTTCTCGGCACGATTGACTAATTCGGCAAATTTAGCAGAGCTTTCCTTGTTGACCATAGCTACAAAGCCCTCGAATTCCGCTCGGCCACCAGCTGGATCGCGGTAGGTTTCAATGAAACCAATGTATGTCTCAATGACGGGTCCCTTATCCTTGATCCACCATCTGGAACCGTTTTTGTGCTCGGCTAACGAGCCCTCTTCGAAGGACTTAATATAATGCTCAATCATTTTCTCTTCATTAATGTTGGCAGCATATTTTTTCGCTTGACGCAAATTTTCGTTTACGCGTTGCAGCAACGGTTGATAATCGCCGCGGGTAACCCGGAATTGGTTGCCCTTAAATTCCTCCAGCGCCAAAGTAATACCTTCTTTGCTGGAGTTCGCAACTGAGCCGAGCTTAACGTCATAGAATGTTTTTCCGTTTTCGGTCACCTTGAATGTTCGACACATATATGGCTCAATCCGCTTCGATGTCAGCCAATCGTTGACTATTTCTGAATCCTCCTTGGTGCAGTTATCCGACCAGTATGTGGTTACACCACTTGGCGCAAAGCCGAGCACTTCATTGCGCGCATCCAGCGCATAAATCAGATTTTTCACCTTTTCAAATGTCTTGGTTACACGTGGCTCATTTGCATACGCAGCCGACGATCGCACAATTGCCTCAAATTTTTCCTCCGGTAAATTGGGAACAATCTTGCTATCACCCATGCCCTTGTAATTGCCTGCATTTGCGAACACGCCACAAGCGTAAACAAGGAATGCCTACAATGATAAGATATATTGTTTAAGTGCAGATTTACAGGAGACAGATAACAACCTAATCAACCTTTTACAGTAAGATCTTAAATAATGATTATCGTATTCAACTCATTTTTTATATATACTTACTGTAAAATCATCTTCTGTGGCGCCTGCTTTCAGTGCTTTCATTTTCAGTTCCGCGGGCTTTTCGGCAACAAAAATGCGATGCAGCAGCGAGAAGATAAGTGGAGCCTCCGGACTGGACTGGATGACAGCGACGAGGCCGCCATCCCACGATGCCTTGCTAAAATAATGAGCGTACAGCTTTTCCTTATCGGTTAAGTTTTCAAATGCATTTTTACAATCCAAATCGGCAATGGGCTGTGTATTGGGCAGCACGAAATGTGAGGTTTTGCTGGCCATGACGTTTAACTCTGGCAGATTAACACGTGTGCTACAACGAAGAGAGAAATCAGATATGCATTTAGAAGAGCTAATCGTCTAGCCGTGGAATACCTGTAATTAATGGCTGCGAGCCCAATTGGTGTACTTGGTTTACCGGAATTTAGAAGAATGCGCTTTGACTTTTTTTGGAAACGCCGCTCTAACGTATAACTGCTGACTGTTCGAAAATTTAATTGGCAAAACTGTCCTAGTTGACGGAATCTATGAATTTTCTGAACTAGCAACATGACGGAGAATTTTGACTGTTATACAATTTTTAAATTTATTTTCATATTAATACCAAACAATCAAAAAATTTTCTGATCCACAACTGCAAAATGTAAAACGCTTTAATTTCAAAATTATATCAAACGATGAAAAACATAAACATAGAAATGATGAACGCGTCGAAAGTGTTTTGTACATACATATAAATATACATATATATATATATGTGTGAATGTATATCTTTGTATTTAAGTACATACGCATGCGGCCCTCTTAATGCTATGAAACCGTTTGTTTTTAGGGCGTAGCACGCAAAGCATAACAAAGAAAGTAGCAGGCTCAAGTTAACAATAAACTTAAAATGTAATATTGATTGTTACATACCTTACAAGTTATAAAATTAAAAAAAGAACAAAAAATGCCGACAAAGTGCAAGTTGTCACTAGCGATGACCAATAGTTGCGATTTAACGATATTTCTGTAAGCTTTGCCAAGCGATAACATTAACTGTTACATGTTTAACAGCGATCAACAAAAAATAAATACATTTTTAATTACAAAGAATTTGAGATAAAAGAAAATGCGCCTTATTTAATTCACATTTTTTTGGCATCAACTTTTCAGAACTGTCTGTTAATCTCAAGATTAAAAATGCTTTCTTCAAATATTGTATTCTAATTGGAAAATCAGTATTTTACCGTTTGCGGTCACACTATCTGACATTTTAAAAATATGTAGATCAAATATTTAAAAAAATAGTTTAAAAATCTAATAAATTTATTATCTGAATGTGCAATTGTAGGCGTGGTGAGTGGACCAGATTAGAGCTGGCATATATGCAAAAAATAATACGCTGTTGCCAATGGATTGCCACCCACTTCCCCATACAGCTGTACAAGTCATATGTTTCTTATCACCTTCAGGTTGACCCCAGCAGATAGAGACGTTTTTTCCGCAGGCGTTAGGACAATGGAGCTCACTGGCTGGGTAAAAAATTACGAATGGGGCAAAAATGGCATTCATTCGGCCGTTGCACAACTAGCAATGGCTAACGATCCAGATTTTGTCCTGAAAGATGATGAGCCCTACGCGGAAATGTGGATGGGCACCCATTTTTGCGGTGTTTCAATTGTTAAAGAGACAGGACAAACTCTAGACCGTGTTCTTAAGATGGAACTGCCATATCTTTTCAAAGTGTTGAGCATTAAAAAAGCACTGAGTATTCAAGTGCATCCCAATAAATGCGAAGCTGAGCGTCTGCACGCGGAACGACCGGAAATCTATAAGGATAGTAACCACAAGCCGGAGATGTGCATTGCCCTAACACCCTTCGTAGCGTTGGTTGGTTTTCAGCCGATCGATGATATCATCGATAACATTGACGAGTTCCAGCCACTGTCCAAACTCATCGGCAAGAAGGCAGTCCTCGAGCTGCACCAAAAACGGGATACGGAAAGCTTAAAGGCATGCTACGAGATCCTAATGAGATCCGACGATGCTAAGATTGCTGCGTGCCTCAAGGAGATAGCCAAAAATTATAAGAAAGGCAAGTCGGCAAAATCAGTTAAAGTATTTCAGTTAGATTTATTTCTCTTTTTGTGCAGAACTCGAGAGCAACGAATTGTTGAGTGTATTTAACAAGATCAATGCAGACTTTCCTGGTGACGTCGGTGTGCTATCTCTATTCTTTCTAAACCTAATACATTTGAAACCTGGCCAGGGCATATACTTGGGCGCCAATGAGATTCACGCATATCTAGAGGGCGAGTGTGTGGAGTGCATGGCTTGTTCCGATAATGTCATTCGTGCGGGACTTACGCCCAAGTACAAAGATGTTGAGCAGTTAATTTCCTCTGTGATATATGAGGGCAAGCCGGCGAGATGCAAATTGTTTATGCCATATCGTATCGATGATTGCGTAGAGGTGTTCGCACCACCTGTTGACGATTTTGCTGTCATCCACGTTGCTATAAGCCACACTGTGGATACTTACAAACTAGAGATACAGAAATACGGCTCTATCATGTTGACACTGACCGGGATGCGCATTCTTAAACTAACCACAAAAGATGGCCCCAAGGAAATAACCGTATCGCGTGGCAGCATTATCTACATTCCAGTTGAGGCAGCTCCCGCGATTGAGTTCCTGCATGCTGAGGACTGCGGCGATAATTTTTCCGCTTACATTGCAACATATAATTATTTTCGTCATGCTTAGATTGTAAATTTGTGGTGTGATTTTTGATTTGAAATTTGAAATAAACCAAACACGTTATATTTTTACATTGATGCAATTTATAACAGCTACTATTGAAACTTAAGTGGCAATAATAATTTCTTAAAGCGGGGTTAAATCTAATCAATATAATCAAAAAACATTATCGATCAATATAAGCCCAATAAACATTTCCATGTGAATAACGAATTTAAGATTACTGCAAAACAAGCAAATTTGCATCGACTTAATCTATTAACTGGGTTTACATTTTGCTTGACGTAAGATGTATATATATATATATATTTATAAACATTTGTGTGTGTGTATATATTATAAATAGATAGGGGTTACATCAATATACATATATTTATACTGTATTTTGTATAGTATTAACAAAGTGGCGTACACAAAGAATGCACATAAATTGGCTACGAATATGACACTACTCTTAAATATTTAATAATTCTCAACCAGGCGTTCGCGTTCCATTCGGTTCCGTTGACTCCTTGAATAAATGCCTTCATCACTTCGGGCCGCACAAATTGTAAATACATATATTTTTTGTCATAAAGTGGTCTAGTTTGATTCATCGTAAAGGTCGGAAAATGCCTCAAAAAGTTTGTACCAAAAAAATGTAAATAAATTTATACGAAAATCTCATTATAAAATTTGTGTTTTTCACTTCTGGTTGCGAGTAAACGCGTGCTTATTAGACAATAGGTATACAAATAGCTATATAATCATATTATTGTATAGATGGGTTAGTCGCATTAGTTGATATTTTCCATATTTGCTTTAGCAAGCGTATACGTATATATATATATATATATATATAAAATTAGATATTGCAGCAGCAGCAAATATATAAATTAAAATTGTTGCTGCTGCTTCTAAATTTGTGCCCACAACATTTGTTCCTTATTGTTGCTGTTGTTGTTGTTGATTCTCTTGCTGTTGGTTGTGAATGTTTCTGTGAGATAGTAAGTTGTACCACGTAAGTGAAGAGCGGAGTAGGAGCATGAGAAGAAGCTTCTGATTAGGTTATCATATATCATCATCGTTTCAAGTGTTGAGAATTTCTTCGTTTAACTCTTGAGCAAATTGTTTGCGCGCTTATTAACACCATCCATGCGTATGTTGTTTGCATCGCCTTTGGCATTGATGCGATCGATTTGTTTGTTCTGGTTCTCTAACTCTGATCCCATGTCCAAGGCCATGTTGCGCAAATTGCCAAGCATTGAGTTGACTTGTCCCAAATTCTCATCCATTTCATCTTCGCGTGCATCGTTGGTTATGCGTGCTATATACCCGGATTGGGGAGGTGCTCCCATGCCGCCACGTTCCCGTTCGTCTATGACACGCTGCGGCTGGCTAGCGACAACCTTGCCATCGTCGTTGGCTTTCCAGGCACTGTCGCTGTCATCCTTAATGTTGACTTTCTTCCAGGGCAACACGCAGATGCCGCAGCATTTCTCCATGCCACTGAGATTCTTTTCGGCTTCTCGCATGTCAGCATTGATGCGATCCATGCCCTCCTCGATACGATCGAGCTGCTCGCCCTGATCATCTAGGGCGACCAGAGTGCGTATGCCAGCCTCTTTGGATTCATCCATCAAACTGAGCATACGACGAGTACTTTCTAAAGATTCATCGGCCACTTGGGCAGACTTAAGCTGCAACTCTTGCAACTCTGTGCGCGGTTCATTTTCTCCGACTGCAGCCATTACGTGATTATTAAGTACGGGTGTTTACGTCAAACTGATGACTTAGCAAGTGGTTGCGATTTTTTCTCTGTTTAGGTTCGCGAAATTTAGGAAGTGAGTCACAATCCGTGCTGACGCCACCACAATGGGTTTATAGGAATTATCGTTATGTCAAGCTCGTTTCTTTATAATAGGAACTGGAACTTAAATTTCACTAATAATGATCGAAAATTTATCTTAGTTTGTACAATATTTTGGCAAGTCTTTTTATGCAAATACAAGAACCAATTGTGTATATACAAAATTTATCGACATACATATACACGACACCGATAACCGATAATCCAGGGCTGTTCAATATCGAATTATAGCAAGCCTCGAAGTTGTAAATTTCAACAGATATTACTAAAAACTATCAGTACAATATTAGAACAGCACAACATATAATTTAAGCTGAGAAAATATACATATATAAAAAAAAAATTTTGAACACTCACCGCGCAGCTGCAATTAATTTTTACCGCCGTTCATACATAAGTGGTTGGCGCGTTTAGTGTTGGGTAATACATTTGAAATATTAACGAATAGTTGTTGGTACAGCCAAGGCTAAGCGTCAGTGATCTTCAGCGCGAGTTTTTTGTAATTAATTATTTAATATAAGCTAGGAATTTATATATATTGTGCATCACTGTAACACAAAATTAAGCGAAGAATTTTTGATACTCAGTTCAACTATGGAGAATTCCAGTCGTTCAGTTGCTTCCGGCGAAGAAAGCCTTAGTGTTTATTTGTCCTTTGACGGCGATTCCGATGACACGCTGGCCAGCAAATGGCAATCGGCAATGGCCTCGCAAACTAGTCACTATTTAGAAATGCAAAACATGGATCAGGACCTAAAACATGACGAAACACTGGAGGAGAAGAAGAACGATATGAAAACAATACTTGACACTCTAATGAAGAACGACATTTCCAAGGATCAGGGCTCACCATTGCGCCCTTTTGACAAAAGTATTTTAAATAAACACAACGCATTGAGCTCGACGCCTACAAAAAATATGACAATGCATGCCATGCGTCCAAATTCGACAGTAGTGGATGCCGAAAAGGAAAATACCCAGCCAGATGAGCAGAACTCAACATTGTCGTCCACCATAGACGCCACAGTCTCCACAGTGAAAACCAATACTATGTTCAGCGAGGCAAATGTGACACTTGAAGAAAACTCGGTGAAGGAAAACAATAATAAGAGTAGTGTTTACCCTTTGAGCGCCAATGTTGTGCTCGAAAATATAACGGAAGGTAAATAGCAAAGTAATATTTGTTTTTAGTAGCTGCTAAAAATATGTTTCTTTTAATCTCTCAGTTTCTGCCGAGGAGACCGCCATATCCGTACTGTCTGCTTCTCCGATAGTTGCAGCTGATCGTCCAGCCTCAAATGACAAGCCGCCCATAACTGTGCCATCTGCTTCTTCTGTTGAACGCCCATCTTCATCTGTTTCTACTTTAACTGCAGTTGATCATCCAGTTTCAATTGAGAAGCCACATATAACTGTATCGGCTGTAGATAATCGCCCAAAATCTAGCGTGGAGCCATTTATAGCTATACCGTCTACGGCTCCATTGGTTGCATTTGAACAGGAAATCAAAGCAAAAGAGGCTTCTGTGGTCAATGACATGGTAAATGAAGTGTCCGAATTGATTGTCAAAGCTCTCAAGCTCACAGAGTGCTCAAGCAAGCCCGACAAATCAACAAAGCTACCAGCAGTTCCTTTGCCACGTCCTCGTCGCTCCTACCTGCCTACAGCTAGTGGCACCACGTTCAAGCAGCGTATGTCGATTGTTGTGAAAACCACATTGAATAGTCCAGCACGCAAGCTAGCTATAGGTAATCCCGTTTCTCGCCGTAGCTGCTTGCCCTCGACCAAGAGTGTTCCCATAGGGAACAGTACCTACCGCCAATCCCTGTTGCTGCGTTCCTGTACTGAAAATTCGTCTAGCAATGCAATCGTCCTACGGGCAAAAAAACCAGTTGTGGGCGTAGCTACTGCCACAGCTCGACCAATACTCCAATTTAAGTGCCGATTGTGCACCGCCAGCTTCATTGAGAAAAAGTCGCTGGATATGCACATGGATACGCACATGAAGAGTGCATTAGCCACGCGAAACAAGAACTCGTATTTCTGCAAGTATTGTGATAAGAAATTTGTCCTGGAACGCGCGCTACACATTCACCTGATGGAGAACTGTGACAAAATACCACCAGGAGAGAAGCGTAAGCTCTCATTCACAGAGTTGAATCATGTTCAAAAGGCCAAGTTGCCTAAGATGACTAGTAACACGGCAGTTGGAAGTTCAGACAGCTCTTCCAAGCCGCGTGCTAGCATAATGCATCAGTTAGAGAAACAGCCATTCATAGGTAAGTTCAAGCCAAGGCCAGGAAGAAAATCCTTTGTTACATTCTCTGCGTTTGCAGCCCCCAATAGCGGTGGAGCTGTAGACCCAGCACCCAAAGATCAAATGCAAATGGTGCCACCATCTGTCAAGAAGGCTCCTAAAAGTGTGGCCCATGCTGGTGTCTATCGTACGCCCACGAAATCCGTGCCCTGCCACATCTGCAAGCAGTCATTCAAGAGCATCCTCGACTACACCAACCACTGCCTGACAGTACACTCCAAGAACAAGAAGCCGGCCACAGCTGCTGCACTGAGTGCTCCAAAGGAAGATTAAATCAAATGCCTTAGATTAAGTTGTGTTTACTTTAGAGTTATCAAATATACGATTAAATGATTAAATTGCTCGCCAATCATTTCGATTTCTTCTCAGGCGGCGGCTTCATGTCTATGCTCTCCGTTGCCACATCCAATGGCCCAATGGCATGATTCTCTGCTGAATTCGCGCCCATGCTGCCTTCGGTTCCCGAGGCTACTTGCAGTGGCTGCTGCAAATTTTGTAGCATCGGTGGTATAGGCGGTGGGAATTTACGTAATAATTCGGCCAACAACATGTCCACACGTTGCTTTTGGAAGAGAGTGCCACTGTTGTCATCCTTGGCTGCATTCGGATCCTTTTTATCATTTTTAGACTTGTCAGACACTAAAAGCAATATATGATTATTTGCAAATCTAGAATATAATAGAATAACAAATACTACTTACAAACTTTGTTGGACGAAAAGTCCCAATAGTAGCCCTTGTTGGGGTGATAGCGCGCATAGCTGCTGGCTTCCTCGAATGCGGACTGCAGATTAACAACTGTGTTAAGCTGAAAATATACCATCATTTTATGTTTAAGCAGAAAAAAAGAGACTACGCTATACTCACAATACGCGCGTTTATAACGTTGGCCAGATCGGGCGCTTTGTATACGGTGCCTCCAATTATATAGTAATCGGCAATTGGCGTCGCCTCTGAAGGATTGTAACGATGCTGCTTGCGGATGACATAGAGAATAGGTTCAGCGACGTGAAGCAAAATATACTCCATGCCAACCATATTACTGTAATTATGAGATAATTCAATAACTGAATCTTCAATTAATTGCATGAAATACCCACTGTAAGTGCTCAATTCCCAGACGTTGCATTCTTATCGTTTCGTTGTTGCAGACGTGGTCGTAGAAGGGATTGCTCTTACGACAAAAGTAGTCCATAACGGTCTGTGGACTTAATGTCGCCATCATCTGGGTATCGTGCCAAGATAAACGTAAAGGGTTTTCTGGTGCCTGCGCCATTTGTCGGTTCGCCATTTCAGCGGCTGTTGCACGTGAATCTGTCAGTGTCAATGGCTTGCTGCTATTTGCTGCGCGAGCGTCTTTCCTCTTTCTCAGTTTGTTTACAAATTATTTATAGACTGTACGCTGCCAATTTTATAATGTTGCACATTGTCGATATGTCTTTATTTGATTTATTTGTTGTGTAATAATTATTTCAGTGTCGCGAACAGAAAAATTCAACAGCTGCTCCTTGGCAAATATAACGGCACTAGGTCGCTGTAAGTTCACTATTAAACTGTTAATTGCAATGGATGTGTCTTATCATTGATTTGTAAGATGTCTGCTGTAAAGCGCAAGTAGTTCACTTTTTTGTTATTTATATTTTGTTGTTTATTATTTCCGATGTATTTATAAATGCTCGATAATTTGTGGTGGCCAGCCGATTCACTTTGCCAGAAAGTTGGCAGTGCGCTGCATTTATCAACAAGGTGGCAACATACCTTCGCTCCACACGTATGAAAATATTAAACAATATGTTTAAAAATAAAACAAAGCGTAACGGCTGCTGTTAAAATTAAAATCATATTTGAATTAAAGCATAGAGACAGGGCTGACACATACATATCAAACCAAAAAATTCTCTTGTACAAAGTTAACCAAGCGTAAACTGTTGTTGCCGTCAACGCCGTCACTACCGCCACAAATACAAACACACAAACAAAAAATTATCATCAACATCAATTGTATATTAAACTTTTGCTCGGCCTGCGGAACTTGGCCCATTTTTCGGATCGTCAGAATTGGAAATTATATCAGTGCGCTTTGTACGTTTCGTCGTGGCGCTCGTGAGGAACAACAACGCAAAGAGCAAAGAGTGCTCGCAATGGTAAACAGCAACAAAAAAATCAATAAACATTGTTCAACAATTATAAATCGAGTTTAAGTATGTGTGTGTGTATGCTGTGCTATGTACATGAACAACCAATTTTATTAGTCACTTGTTTGTATGTATGTTCATATATATGTATGTATGTACAATGGTAGTCATATGCTTAAATCTTAACCAATTTCTCAAAATAATGTGCTTAAATATGTTTATACATAATGTTATTTGCCGAATCGGCTAGTCAAGGTCGTGCAGTGTCGTTTACGTTTAGAAATACATTTTTTTATGAATCACCTTGATTTTCGCGGACAAAAATATAAGCAAACACATGCGTATGTAGTTGTGTAGTAATGTATATATGTATGTATGTATTGTAGAATGTGAATATATGTGGGTGCTTTTTCCATGACTTACCGCCCACATTCTAGTCGCGGTCACTAAAATGAAATACATATGTATATAAATACTCAAGTAATATAGTGGATTTGTTTATAATTAGCTAAAGATTTTGTTATTATCTCAAAGCTTTGCAGTACTTGAATTCAAGTTCAACGCTCGGCAAATGTTATTTCCATTATGTTTTAAAAAGAATGTCTTTATGAATGTAAATTACAAATTCAATTGACTAGTTATGAGATTTTACTCATAATTGTTTTACTCATATTGTTATTTATAATAATTTACTCAACATAATTTATACACTACATATACATATGTATGTAGCGTAGTACTTCACAAGTCAAATGTCAAAAATAATTGTCCAATGTGTACAAATTGCAATGTTACATACTCCATAGCCAATCTGTTCTAAATACACATACATATAATCCAGTTGTTCGCCTGTATATAAATCAGAAGCATTTTAACAAGTGTTAGTTTAGTTGTACTTCGATTCGAAACGAATAGAATTTTATTTGTTCTCTTTTAGATTTTGTCACTTTTCGGTAGCCTGATGCTGGCACAACAACAGTCGGCCCAATTAGTTTATCAGTTAAGGCGATATGCGTTATGTTAAACGGGAGCCGTACTATGAGGTAGCTGGACCACTCATAGCCAAGCAAATGCAATGCCGAATTATTTCTTTAACAGTTATATTTATTGGCATGTTGCTAGTATATTTGATTTTTTTTACAGGGGCTTCCACCGTTCAATGTTTCCGGCAGTCCATTCAATGTGGTGCCTATTCACAACGCTCCCGAGCTAATGAAGGATACATGCGCGCTCATCAACTCCGAATGGCCGCGCTCGGAGACTGCACGCATGCGCTCTCTACAAGCTTCTTGTGATACGCTGCCTTGCAGCCTGGTTCTGACCACGGAAGGAATGTGTCGTGTGATAGCGCACCTGAAGCTCAGTCCGATCACATCCAAAAAGAAGGCTTGCTTTGTAGAGTCTGTTGTTGTGGACAAGTCGTACCGTGGCCAGGGCTTTGGAAAGTTAATCATGAAGTTTGCCGAAGACTATTGCCGTGTGGTGCTCGACTTAAATACAATTTACCTGTCGACCATTGACCAGGATGGTTTCTACGAACGCATTGGTTACGAATACTGTGCCCCTATTTCTATGTATGGACCGCGCCACTGCGAGCTGCCTAGCTTACAAAATCTTAACAAGAAATACATGAAGAAGGTCTTATAGACGTCAGCACCAGTAGTAGTAGTAGTATTGGCTTAACCAACCTGCGAACGGTTCCAACTTGACCGGAGCACGTCTGTTATACTAGTCAAATTGGGCAAACGCTTGGGCTTAGTCCCATAAATATATAGTATACATATATATAGAAACTGCCAAGCGGCAGAGCCGTCGAAGCCTTCAAGCGTTTGCTTCTGATTCCATTACGATTACAAAAGAAAAACAAAAACATTCATATTACGCTCGTGTTGATTTTTAAATATTACTTTCCGCATGTATTTTTTGTTACCGTTATCGACCAATGCTTTACCACACACACCCACATAGACACTAAGTAATTGGCGTGTTATAAAATATATTGCTCATAATATATTGATGTTAATTTAGTTATGTATTATTATTAATTTATGATTTATGTTCTCATGATTTGTTGTGGCGTTATTTGCTCGAATGCTAATTAGACATTATCTACCTACATATGATAGCTCAATTATCTTCCAAATAACTGTAGAATAGATATACATATCGAGATTGGAAACGTAGCATTAAGCGACAAATGTATGGCAATAAATTATATTAAAGTTGTAGACATTTTAAGCGCATTGTGTTTTATGTGATTAATCGAGGAATGCACGAAAGACAAAACGGAAGCACCCATCTGCTATCTGTCGTAAGAAATCTATGACAAGTTCAAGTTCATGGTGCTGCGACAAGCCAAAAATTGATGTGTGCCCACCCGGTAATGTTATTTTTATTACAGCTGCATCAGAAATAGGCGAGGCACAGTCGGTCGTCCAACGAGAGAGTCGAAAGTTTCGTTACAATATTTCATTTACACGAAAATAAACCAGAATCGTGAGCGCAAATGAGAGCAAATGTGCCGATGTGTGGGTGCATACAGTAAACTGTCGATAGACGAAATGCTTTTGTGTGGAACTGTGGTGTAATTGAAATTTAGAATCTCGGAGAAATTTAAGAGAAACTTATTCAAGTGCAAACATCTCTCAATTGCTATCAAGCAATTAAATATATTATGAAACATATTCAATATATGAATAGAGACCTGTACTTGGACACATTTTAGTAGTTTTCTCTCATATTATTCTCGTGCACTTGTTTAATGAATATTGGCATTGGGCCTGAAAGCGGAAACAGCAAGCAGCTTGATCTGTGGCCTCATATAGTTCTTGCTAGCTCGTGTAAGATTTCTGCAGGTGCACATTTTCGAAATACCCGCATGACGGGCTATACGACAGCTGCTAATGGCTAGAAATTTCAGGTGTCTGACCGAACATGCGCCGGATAGCCAATTGATATCGCACGTAATTGCAATTTAAATTTATTTATTTTTTAAAATGGAAAGTTTACAGTGCGCATACATAATATACACACACGCACATCCATACATGTAGATAAGTATGAATATATCAAATATTATTTATTGTTAGTTTGCCTTTGAAAGGTTTTAATAGCATTGCTAATTGTACGTTAATAAAGAACCAACTGCAGATTGATTCCCATTTATATGCGTAGGGGATACTATATTGCTGATGTCATGCCGATCGTCCATTTGAGCGTATTATTTAAGCGCTCTTAGCGCTTTTGGCAATGCCGCAAACCTTGCCATAATGTTCAGGCTGATCTAAGGAATCTACAATGAATTTAGCCAAGTCTTCTTTGGATACCAATCGTCCAGGTGCTTCATCGTGCACCACGGTATAGCTACTGGCTGGCTCATCGGCGATGTGTGGTGGCAAAATAGCCACATAGTCCAAGCCGGATGCTTTTGTTAAGTCCAACATGCGCTGGTGCTCCTCATTTAGTTTGTGGAATACAGCGGGTACCTCGGTCAGAGGACGCAAAAGGAACGACGACATCACAATGGAAAACTTCCTGAGATTTGCATCCTTCATGGCCTTTATGACGTTCTCGGTGCCGCGAGAGAGCTCCGTTGTGGCCTCCAGTTTATTGCGTGTGCCCAGTATAACGCAAACGCCGTCCACTACGCCATCGCCCTCAATCAGACGCTTAACGTCCTCTATATTAGTTACATCGCCCTGAACTAATTGAACTTTGCCTTTGAAGCGCTCCGGCACGGTGGGCTCTGTGCGGTAAAGTAAACGCACTTTCAGACCTGAAAAAACATTTAGGTTTACTCACATGAACTAAATTGCAAAGGTTGTACATTGTACATTACCCTTTTCTAATGCATAGTCCACTACGCATTGACCGGTCATGCCGGTGCCACCAATTACTGCAATCCGTTGCATAATGCTCCTATCTCTTCTTTGTGTTGGAACGAAATGAAAGCCACAGGCTATGCTGTTAACACTTTTCAGTAATTGAATCAAGAAATAGCAATATCACAGTATTCAATTCCTGACTTATCGCACACCAATTACAATCAAAAGTGATTGCCGTTTTGCGCTGCTCACCTGAGTTGTCCAGCTGATTATGCCTTACATACACACACACACACAGATGCATGCGCTATTAATGTGCAGTGCTCGTAAGCGCCGTCAGCTTTATAAAAAAGATAAAAAGTAATCAGTAAGATATGTTATCTACTCCCCTCCACAAATACTTTTATTTACAAAAATTCACTACAAAATGTAAATTGTCATGAAGACATTTGAAATTGGATAGGGTTATCTAAGTGCCTGAAAAGCAACTTTAAGTATTAGAAAAGTTTTAATTAATATAAAATCACTGCGCAATTAACGAAAATATCGATAACGCTTCGTAACTAGATAGTGACATAAGGAAGATAATGTTAATTGTTAAAATGTACAATATTTAAAATAAGTAACTTTAAAATTACGTTGTTAGGGTGGCCAGACTTTAAGAAATACGAATTAATTTCACTGAGGTGGTCAACTTGCCCACAAAGTCAAGCGTTGCCCCATTAATTTCAAAAGTTACGCGCGTAATTTTTACGCTTGTGACTCCTCCGTATTTGCCGCTGAATAAGGATTATCTGCGGGATTTTTCACGCGTCTCAGAGTAATACCCAATTTGAGCTCACTCAAGAAGTCGGTTGTAGCTGGCTTCTTTTCAGCACGCGGCTTAACGCCACTTATTGTAGCTGCTTTCTGATTGACTTTCTGTAAAATTGAAATCATTCTAAAATTTGTTAAAACATTAATGAAGTGGATAATGACGCACCTTTAGTGATACGCCTTGTCGTATGCTTTCTAAGAAAGCATCACGATCACCAGCTGGGGCAGCTGCCCCTGCCTTTTTAATGGTCAACGGTTGGGCGGCTCCAAGCGCTGGCGGTGGTGGTTGTGGCATTGGTCCACCCACTGCTAATGAAGGTGGAGGCGGTGGTGGTGGCGGTGCTCCTGATGCCGGAGGTGGTGGTGGTGGTGGAGGCGGTGGTGCATTTGCTTGTGCTGAGTTCTTTTGCTTTTGGGACACTTGCACAGGAGGCATTGGAACTTGCACTGGAGTTTCCTTAATGGGCGGTGGAGTTGGCTGTTTGACCGGTGCATACTCCATTGGAGGTCTGCTCCAACTGGGCTGCACAGGTGTGGCCTTAATAGGGACTGGAGGCGGCTGCTTAGTCGGTGAAAACTCCACTGGAGTGCTGTTCCCATTGGGCACAATCGTTGGTTTTGGTGGCGCCGGGGGAGCCACTCGTATTGTGGCCACCTTTCGTTGCGTTTGAGGCGCAATCGTGGCATACGTTTCGTTCTGCAGCTTGGGTTTAGGTGTGGGACGGACTTCTATAGCTGATGGATAGATGTGAGTATTGGCCGCAGTCACTGCCGAGGGCGGAGGAGGTATTTTGGGTCTGTTCGGCTGCGTTGACTGTAACTGAACAGGTACAACTGTGCCCACATCCTGTTGCCTGCTTTGGTTCGGCTGCGCTGAAGCCAAGTCCATATCAGATATATCCCTAAACCGAGATGTGAGCGTTGCATAGTTGGAATAGGAAGAGGACGAAGGAGCCTGCTTAACCGTTGCTGGTGCAGGTGGTGCTGGCGGTGGAGGTGGACGTGTTGCAATTTCATTGTCTGTGGATATGGTGGCATACAGAAGCTTTGGCATCTTTGTCTCCTGCCTTTGCGTTTGCTGTTTCTTGGGCTGTAATAGGGAGTTAGATTGGCACTTGTATAATATGTAATATAATTTGAGTGATGTCCATACCATCCATGTGAAATTAGAGTGCACAATATTTTTAATCAGGTCCTGCCGCCGGATGCCGGCCACATCCTCCTCGGTAATGCCGCGCTCCATCATGTACTTCTTTAGCACGTTGTCATTTGCACCCGCATTCAAATCGAAGGCATTTCGCGTGCGATCTCGAGTTACGTCTCCGGAGACATGCTGGAAGCCGACGGGCCCGCTTATCTCATACTTGGAGCCCTTGTTGCTGACCACGACGCTGGTGGCAAAGCTGGGGCCTGGAACGGCGCCTGAGGCGCCTGTGAAGCTGCCTAAGCTATTGGACGAGGATGATTTGCTCATGCTTAGGCTGGCACCGTCTCCAAACAAGCGGCGTTCGCTGCCTGGTGATGCTCTGATTGCGGGCGGTGGTAGAACGGCTGGCGGAGGCTGGTCGAAGACGTTGCTGCTCACCTGCATGCAGGGCGGCTGTAAGAAGAAGAGAAAACGACCTGCTATTTAACAATGATAATGGTAATGATGATGATAGTGACACTGATAATGATCATGAGGATGACTAGCATGGTGATTTCCACTGCCATCTCTTTTCCATTGGCAATTACCACCCAGTAACCGGGGCCTTTATGGCTTCGAACTATGTCATAGACATAGGCGCGCCGCTGCATCGCCGGCATCTGCTCAACCTCGTCGGATAGGTGGGCCTTGCGCATATACAATTGTAGCATCTCATCGGTGCCGAGACCTCGCACATCGAACGTCTTGCGAAAATCGATGGGTTCGCCCTCCAGCTGCCTAAACTCCACCGGCTCGGAGATGTAGGCGTACATCGCCGTACCCACATCCATGCCTTTAGCACCCTGAACAGCCTGAAAAGCGATACGTGTACGGGCACTGCATTAATGGCGCTGCTATTAAAGAGCTACGACTGCCAACCGCTGGGCTAGGCCAGGCACCCATACGTATCCGTATCCACGGTGGCGCATTATCTTCTAGCAATTCGCCGATAAGAAATGTTCGCGCAGCTCGTTTTATTTAGTTTTTTTTTTTTTTTTTTTTGTTATCAAATCACGGATTTTTGCCGTTGCTTTGCTGGTGAATCATAGAGCCAAAGACTCAGGCAAAGCAAAGACAAAGACACGCATCCAAGACGGCCCACTGACACGGGCGCCATCTCTGCTCTATATATGTACACATTACATATTAATTCGCATTCATTTACCGTAATGGAATCTTGTAAGACAGGCGGACCCTTGCTGCTGTCGACCGACCAATTGGCGTATAGAACTAAATTCCGTAGGTGTTTACCGTGCCGTCCGGCCCAAACTAAGGTATCGCACTGATTAACGGAGGTGGTATGTCATCGCATATACTCATTTACTCATTTTGCGAGGCTTGTTATCTGGAAAGGCAGACACTGATAACTGCCACCCAGTAATCGCCTTCACCTGGAGCGCTGTTTGGCATCGACAGCTTGAGCCTAAAAGAAAACATAAACAATGAATATGTATATACACATACATATGTATAAACACATATACATAGAACATTTATATATATGTACATATATACATTTCTATCAATTTATATTAGTATCTTAAACATATACATACATCGATATCTGGAATTAGATAAGTTTGCGTAGTATATCATTTAGTATAGTATGAAGTTAATCGTGCCTATAAAATGACTAACTGCGCAAGTTGTTCAGTGTTCGTTGTACATTGATATTCTGAAACAAAAGTGAAAACTAAAATTCTTATATCATCTATGGAAAAGTATGTACATATGTACATAAGTACCAGCCATGGGTAAAACCAGGCAAACCAGTAAAAAACTAAAATAATAAAGAATAATAGTTGCAACATCATTAAAAACTTTTAATTTAAAAAAAAAAAAATGTAAACAAAAGCAAAAAAAAAAAATATTAATACAAATTTGAATTTTAAATATCTAAAATTAGAAATTATTGCTATTAAAAATATCTAAATATAAACATTCACTTTAATATTATCAGTCAGTTATTGACGGAAATATCCGGAAGATAAGAAAATTATGTTTGGAATTTAACATAGACAAACTGATTCATGAAAAAAGCCCGTTAACTATGTCATAATTATTAAAAAGATTTTGGTATACATCTAGAGCGAAATTCGTTTATTTACTTTTCCAATGGGAACTTTCTGTTTATTTATCGCCTGAAGGCCTTTGTAGCTCTGGGTTAACAAAAAATTGTTATTTAGAATTAATTCTTAGTTACAATAAATAAATAAATAAATAAATTGATCGTGTTCCATGTGGTTTTCGTTATTCCTAAACTTCTTAATGCTATTTATTTTTATGATGAGTAACATATGATATGATTTTGTAATAATTGTAATTATAATAATAATAATATAATAATAATAATAATATAATAATAATAATATAATAATATATAATAATATAATTTATAATATATAATAATATAATTTATAATATATAATAATATAATTTATAATATAATTTATAATATAATATATAATATAATTTACAATATAATTTACAGTATAATTTTTTTCTTCTATTTATTAATTATACATAATATATGTACATAATATATGTATGTATATATACTCTGAGTCCCTTCAAGGGCAAAAATGCATTTTGTTCTTATTAAAATGTATGCAAAAGAATGGGTATAATAGTTTTGTTAAATGTATGAACAGGCAGAAAGCGCTTTGGTAAGTATTTCTTCTAAGTTTTTCCTCCAAGTATTTCCTTTAAGAATTTCTTCTATGTGTGAGTATTTCGTCTAAGGAATTCCTCTAAGCTGAACAATCATTGAATATGTGCACACACTTCTCTTCACTTTACTGCACTGTACGAGTGACCCCCACCAGGCCTGGGCGACTGAAGAAATGCTGCAAGTGCTGCCCTTTATATAGGGCTACTCTCACTTACACACCGAGTTGCGCTCAACTGTTGAGCCCGACGTTAGGTAGGGCTCGATGCAGCGACCAATAGGAACACTCTCTGCGGCTGCTATCGACCTTAAGGGACCAATGGGAACACTCTCTGCTGCTGCCAGCTTTCGAGATTCGTTTTACTTAGGTATAAATATGAAATGTATACTGCTGCATACATAGAGACAATTTACATGATCTTTTGAGAGTCTGAGAGATAGACTGCGAGACAGATATACAGACAAAGATATATGTATATATAAAAATCAAACGCTTAGTTAAATCGGTTTACATAAACAATATAAATGTTTGATATGCTAAATAGTTTATGTACTCTAATATTTATAATTATTAGATGGCAAAGCCAGCAGCTTCTTCTGTTTTATAAAGACTGTTGACTGATTACAGCCTAAAGCTTGAGAACGTGTATGTGTGCATATATGTACATATTTATGTATGTGCTGTTTCTTGTGTAAGCAGAAAATAAGCCAAGAATTATTGGCATATCAGTCACTCGAAGGGCTTAGAGCAGTCTCGACTATATCTTTCTTGATTTTACATTATTTTGAGAGTTCAAAATTTAGCAATTTTGATCATCATATTATTTACTTTACTTTACGTTCAAGATTTTCATTGGACATATTTGTTGACACATTTTCAAATTCTTAACGTAAGCTACAGCTCGTGCTGTCAATCAAACTGAAACCTTGCTGAGCATAGCAACCCTTTTTTCAACTTTCACCGACAAATTTATTAATGAGGGGCAGAGTACTCTGCTGAAAACTTCATTTACAATAAGAGACGTTGACGAAAAGCATCGCAATTCATTAAATTTAAGGCTTCAAAATAACAAATAGTACAAACAAATCAGAAAATGGATCCGAATTTAGTTTTGTACGGGGATGGTGAGTTCTTAATGGCTGAATTTGAGCTCGATGGAGATCTGGTTGTGAACAGCGATGAACTGCAGCCAGGCGCCACTGTGTTGGTCACCAATGAGACAGATGGCGTTGTTAGCCACGAGGAGTTGGCCAAGTTTTTGGAGATGCAGCCGAGTATTCCGATACCCACGGACGAGGCTGTAGAACGCACTCTGGCTGATCCGGCATTGAAGCAGATCCTGCAAAAGGCCGATGGCAAGGTGGACTTTGATCCCGAGGCCGAACAAGAAAAGCTGCGCGAGTTCCTGTCGGGAGTGAACAGCAAGAAGACAGTTGCGGAGAATGCTGCCGCTCCAGCTGAGGCTGTGGCCCAAAAGCCGCTGCAGGCATTGGTGTCGCAGCCACGCCCCCCAGGGCCGCAGTCAACAGTTTTTCGTTTCATCAAGTGCTCCAATTGCAATGGCCTCTTTGACACGGTCTCATTTCAGAATCACAACTGTGAGTACGACTCGGAGCAGAAGCCAACAATTCGAACGGCAGCAGTGCAGGAGAAGAAGCCATCCACGCCGCCCATAAAGGCGCCCAGTGAGCGCATCATCGTTGAGAACCAGGTGCGCATTCGTCGCTATATGAAAGACGAGCTCAAGTACGATCTAGAGACTGGCTTCGACAGCTCCATGTCCAAAAAGGCCAACACGAAGGGCCCCAACGAGTGCAGCATCTGCGAGCGGAAATTTGTGCACACCTCCGGCTTGGTTCGCCACATGGAGAAGCATGCGCTTGACTTGATCCCCACACAGTCAAGCATCCAGCAACAAAATGTGGCTCCCTCCGCGCTGGGACTGCTGGTGGTGCTCAAATGCGACCACTGTGGCCGCATCTTCTACGACGTCAAGCTGGCGCTGGAGCACATCTTTGTGCATCAGTTGCCCACGAATGTAGCTGAGGTCGAGCCTGTGGTTGAGGATGAGGCTGTTCTGAAGAAAGAACTCAAGGAGCTCATGCTGGAGGGCGAAAATCTGCTCTCTCTGACCGCCGAGCTGGGAAGGATGTCGCTCAAGAGCGGGGATGAATATTTCACCACTCTCGTTCTCGGCAATGTGTTGCAGTGCGAGTTCTGCGACTTCATCTTTGCGGATGTGTCCTTCCTGCTGGCGCACTCGGCCACGCATGTGCCGGAGCGTCGTTTCGAGTGCACCGCTTGTGATTTGCGAATGACCACCGCCAAAGAGGCCAGCGTCCATTATCAGACAGACTGCGTCTATATGCGCGAAGGGCTCAAGCAGCTGCAGGCGCAGCCGAATCGCTTCTTTGTGTGCAACGTGTGCGAACTCAAGTTTGCCAACGTGGAGCTGCTCCAGGAGCATCGGTAAGTGTGCTTTAAAGTCTGGCCACAATCAGCAATTGCATCTGCATCGCATCCTCTGCCTTCCGTGCAGCTATAGCTGTTATCACTACTTTCCTCGGCTCAGCGAGAGCGGCAAGCGTCTGGTGCTGCCATGCGAGTTCTGCACCACAAATTTTGAGTACGCGCACGAGATTCAGCCACACTACGAGGAGAAGCATCTGAATAAGAAGAAGCGCGAAAAGGAGCTGCGCAACAGTGGGAGTGCAGCCACGATGGGCCGTTTGCGCCAATATCTGTGCGACATTTGTGGCAAATCCTATACGCAGTCCAGCCATTTGTGGCAGCATCTGCGTTTCCACCAAGGTGAGTGGCAATGCAGTTGCCAGCTACTTACATGTAGCTAACGTTGTTCAATTATCCAGGTGTGAAGCCCTTTGTGTGCCAGGAGGAGAACTGTGGCCGCAAATTCACCATACGTCCAGATCTTAATGATCACATACGCAAATGCCATACTGGCGAGCGGCCGTATCACTGCCTGGTGTGCGGCAAGCGCTTCCTCACCGGCTCCGTTTTCTATCAGCATCGCCTCATCCATCGGGGCGAGCGGCGGTACGAGTGCGAGGAGTGCGGCAAGCGTTTTTATCGTGCTGATGCACTAAAGAACCATCAGCGTATTCACACCGGCGAAAAACCCTACGATTGCCCCTTCTGCACCAAGACATTCCGACAGCGTGGCGACCGGGATAAGCATGTACGGGCACGGCACTCGCACTTGGACGCAAATGCACGGCTAATGATGCAGATGCAAAAGTTCGAATTAGAGACGGCAGCCGCATTGAAAGCGAAGCAAATGCAGGAGAGCGGACTTGAATATGTGGTCGATTCGGTAGCCGACACGGTTATGCATTCGCCGACGTCGCCAATGGCGCATGAGCAACAGTTTGAGATGGTTGAATTGGATCCCGCCGATTATGGTGATGGCTCCGAGTATGTGCAAAGTATGCCAATGCTTTCTAATAATGAGGAGCAAGAGCATATGTCGCTCGTAGACCAGAACCGAAGAGAACAAACAGAGAAACCGACTTTCCAGTTAGAAAACAACGAAAATGTGAAAGTTGTGGTGGTAGAAAATAATACTTCGCAACCGTTTTATTTCTAACATATGTATATGTTTCTTTTAGTTTAACTTACCTGTAAATATAATGTATACGTATAATTTTTTTTTAATGTATTGCAAATAAAACACAGCCGCACGCCTTTAAAACAGATGGCATTTAAATTTAAAGTTGATTTGCGGCCAGTACCACATCTGGCAATATTACAATACTTATCAGTGTTAACTATCGCGACTAAACATTGCAATAGGTGGCAACGCGTGCGTTTGACAGTTCAAGTTTCTAGTAGCCATTTTTGCCGTCCTCTTTCTTTTCGATTTTTCCATCGTATACGCCAACATGGGTTTCGCTACTCTCTGGTACTCGCATCCTCGTAAATACGGCCAAGGCTCCCGTTGCTGGTAAGTAAAATGCAGCTAGTAAAATTTTGCATCAATTTCTGTGTAATTTGCATGTATGTCTATTACTTAAACCCGTATTTTGTTGCATAGTAGATTTGCTTTGTGTCTTTGAGGTTAAGCACGCCTTAGTTTCGCATGGCGCATACCGCCCGTGTATTTGTTTGTGTATGTGTATGTGCTTGTACTTGATATTGAAATTGTTTGCTTAAATATCAGTTTGCCCCCGGTTGAGTACGGAAATATGCGAGAACTTCTTCAACAATTTCCTTAATGAAGGGTGGCCAAAGCAAATGTTGTAGCTGGCTCTTGTCATTTTCTATTGGAATGGCGCGGCCAATTGCAGCGACAGCTGTGCAGCTTAATACGATTGTTTAACAGTAGTTACTGCGAATTAATAGCCAAACAAACAGTTAATGTGTGCTTTATTTGATATTTTAGCCGTGCCTGCTCAAACCGACATGGTCTGATCCGCAAATACGGCCTGAACATTTGTCGTCAATGCTTCAGGGAGTACGCCAATGACATTGGCTTCAAGAAGGTAAGTTAATAGTGAAAATATTTCCACTTATGTTCCATATGCTTATTCTTCTTCTATTATTTTTCAGCTGGATTAAATTTCCTCTTCATTCTTTGGCGTTTAATACGTCAATCTTTAAGCATATTAATTTTAGTAGTCGCTTTCGAGGGACTACGTCTATTAATATGCTGGCAACAACAGCAAAAACAGCAACAAAACAGTAATCATCTGGAGATTTAAATGAAACCGAAGGCATCTGATTTTAAGAAAGCACGGACAACATAAATAGAGTATAATCTCAAGTCAATCGCAAACGTCGTCTGCAATTCCAAAAGTCCCTAACATGACAGTTGTTACCTTCTGAGAAGGTTCTTTGTTTAAATCTCCCTTTGATTAAATATATAACAAGTCACGTAAAATATTTTGTTTACCTCTGGATCCTTATTGTATGTCCATTTCAGTGGAAATGCCGGAAGCAATTGAACGACTGCAATGTCTGTTTTCTTGAGTTACTTCCTCATTTCTATAATATTGGGTTAGTGGTGTCCAGTGGGCTGCATTCAAGCTGCACTTGTGTTGAATAGCATCAGCACTTGGAGGAAAATAAGCAACAGAAACCAGTTTGTTTAGTGGCTCGCTGGCTAAAAGAGCGAATTGACGCTCTCTTAGCTGCCTACGCAGCTCGGGCCTCAGCTGTTGCTGTTGCTGCTGGCGCTTTGGTTTGTTGTTTATCTGCTGAAACTTAAAATTTTGCACATTCGCCCGCTGAGTTTGTTTCGACCATTTGAACTCACAACAACGCGTCGCGAGTGCATTACCAACTCGAAGCATAAGGTTTTAAGTGTGAATAGTACCAAGTAAATGCCATGTACGCGGCGCTTAATATTTGAGCGAAAAATAAAAGAAATAAGTAGTCGATAAAAATCAATTTCCATAGATGTGAATAAAACTCGTTGACCTGGTTACGTTTTAATTAAATGAGAAATGCAATTGCCTGTGTATCTGTTGCTTTTGCTGCCACTTCTGAGCAGCTTTTGCGTTGTGGCCACGATCAATGATGCAACAACAGCAGAGGCAGCGACAAGGCATCGCAAAAATGCAACAGCGACACGAGCTGATGCGGAGGCTTTTAACCAAGGCAGTAGCCGTGCTAGCGGTTCCCGCGGCCCCAAATATCGTACTGTTGCACAATACAAGCTGCCGCTGGATGCTACACAGATGACGCTGGACAGCAGAGACAGCACGGTCAGAGCACAGCCTAAGCGCAGGCGCACCCAGGTGGTTATGCGGCGCAGGCCTACCACAACATTTACAACAACAACAACAACGACAACAACAACTACAACAAGTGAGTTCAGTTTAGACCGGACCTGCATTAAATGGACTTTAGCCTATGTCCATATGACCGCTGCAAAGGCAAGCAAGTCTTGCCGCTGGCACTGACCTAGCTTTCGGTTTATAAGATTGGTAAAGACAACTAACAGCAGCAGCCAACAGGCCGTCTGAGAAGCTGTCTGACTACGAAAAGAAAACAACCAACCGCATTCGATAATTATGCGGCTGATAACTGGAGCAGTCGCTGTAGCGCTCAGCTTTCAAATTCAAATTGTTGGCTTTTTTAGTAGTCGTGAACGACCTTGATGAGCGGGACGCGCCGTATGCGACTGTAATGCTTAATGCTGCTGCTCGTACTCATTGAAGGCTTTAAGTATTGACTTGCATTTTAGCAAAGGTACTGAATGAAATACACTTATCAAAGATATTGATTATTGCCATCGAATGTCTGCAAACGAAAGCCGCGCAGATTTGAATAGAGGAGCCTTGAACTTGGGCCTTAATTAGCGCGTTTTATGATAAACGAATTTTCGGTTTTTTTTTTTTTTGTTGTGTATTTCATTCGGCATTGAAGTCTAGAGATGACACTTACGGAGTTAACAGATCAAATTGGGTCACTCGATTATTCTCTATGGTCTATTGTTGCAATTTCAATTACAATTAAAACACGTTTTTTGTCTCCCACAGTCTTTAAAGCATATTTCTTGAGGCGTTATTTTTGGCATAGCAATTTATACGTAAAGTAATAAAACATGAGATTAGCTTTAAAAGAGAGAGATAGACACAGACCCAAAATTCAACAAGTCCCTGCTTTTATGCTAATATAAAATTGTTAATGATAAATATTCACATATTGTAAATTTGCCACTTTTAGCTATTTATATTGGGTGACATCGTTTTCACGCAAACAAAAACCAGTAAAAGCTATTAGAATTATGTAAAAGCTAACTACGAAAAAGGTTTACAAATACAAGTTAAGCCGTTCACATTAACTCTAAGTAATACTAAATGCCTTTAATTACATCGTCGCCTAGGAAAACAAATGATATTCTAATTGTTTAGTTAACAATGATGTTTAGTCCCTCCACTGAATACCGTGTGATAATCATTCCAGTCTTTGGAAAACTAGGCCAGTAAGAAGCGTTCATACAGTGAATGGGCATTTGTAATTGGTAACAGAGTACAGTGTGTATCAGGGGAGAGCGGACTGTGTGTTGCTTTGCGCTCCAGCGCCAACGGCAATATGGTGCCTGCAGGCGTACAAAGATTCACTTTCAATAGCATTAACAAAAGCACCTGTTTTACGAGTGGGTTAACTGGGTGACGGGAACTGCGCTTTGGTTGTATTGCAATGCTTGTTATTTGGAGCAGAACTAGTAATGACCATTGTTGACTAATCCATTTATCATTCGTTCAGCGCCCCGTCCAACTTTGGCGAATGGATTCAATTTCTTCAATCCCAGATTTTGGAGCTTTGGCCAGCAGAGCATTGTGCCAGTTAGTGCGCCCACCAAGCAGCCCCATCCACCCAAGAAGTTTACGCACTCAGCAGCAGCCGGCGCGAAGGAGGAGAAGTCCGCTTATCGCAAGCCATTGAAGACTACGCCGAAGCCAAGGCGAAAGCTGAATACCACAATAGCAACAACAACCACCACTGAGGGACCTTTTCGCATAGCATTGCCAACGCTGAACTTCCCAACCACAGCCGCCGAAGCTAGCGATAAGGAGAAGGATAAACGGGCTGCCGCTGATCTGCGACAGCGCTTCAATTGTCCGCGCGAGAACGAGGTGCGCTTCCAGCTGTTTCCGAAAATCTGCAAGTCAGACAAGGACTGTTTGGTCTGGCAGCGGGATGAGATCTGCTGCGACATCTTTGGCTCCAGCAGCTGCGTCGCGGGCATTGCCAAGCCACTCGAGGAGACGGCACACGCACGTAAGTTTACGGCGCACTAGCAGCCATATTGTATGCATTTAACGAAATTCCTGCTGCAGCCATACTGGGCCTGATACCACGTCGATGTCCGACTCGTCCGCTGGCTGAGCTCTGGTGGGATGTGCAGGAGTGTCACACGGACATGGACTGCTGGCCGCGTGTCTGCTGTCCCGATGGTCGCCGGCGCTACTGTCGCACATCTCAGCCGGAACTGGAGACTGTGCCGGTGCCAGTAAAGCGTTCATTTGATTATCGTAAGTGCATTTTCATATATAAGTCTTCCAGCTTATGGTTGATAACTAAATTTTCCATTTTCACAGTTACGGAATACTTGGAGTGCACGGCACCGCCGCCAACGATTTTTGATCTGCATCCAAAGGCTTGCACCTCCACGCTCGACTGCTTTCCCAATGTGTGCTGCCAGGAGGCGGGCTTGCGGCACTGTCGTCCGCCCAAGAAGTCGGTGCTCACACTGATGGCTAATTTCCTGAACGTGGACTTTGTGAAGCGCTTGACACAGAATATTGTTATCAAGTAGCTGCAATTCAGTTAACACAGACACACACATATGCACATTGATCTGCACTCATGTATATACATACATACATGTATACAAACACACACACACACACACACACACACACACACACACACACACACACAGAATCACTCACACACATGTATTCATATTGAAATCTCGTTTATACGAGGATTTATTGTAGAGCTGTTCAAGCTTGTTGATAGCATTAAATTAGTATTTCGCTTGAATTGATTATTTGTATATTGAATACAAATTTATGCAAACTGTTTTTATATAAATTATTTTCAATAAAACGTAAAGACACACGCATGTTTTATAATTCAGTATCGTGTATTTTTATTTTCGAATTTCGTCGTTTTTACGTGTAAACGATCCAATCTACCTGTAGATATGTACTTTTATTTACTTGATTTCGAAATCATTATTGTTCTTCTTCAACTGATAAGTTTTATGTGTACAAGAGTACGTAGATAGGGTTGCTCAAACAGTGAGACCTACTTAAACTGTACTTTTGGTCTTAGATAATAAAGTTGATTTATCAACGCTTCCACTTTGAGTTTTTTCTCCATTTCATTTCTTTTGTTTTTTTTTCTCCCTCTTTTTATGGTCAAAATAAGTCTCAGCAATTGACAGTAGAGTGGCTGAGCCAAAGTTGATGTTGAAAGTTTTTATTTTTATTTTTTTTTATTTACGAAAGGTTAAACGGTGTCTGGTTACCTCTTGGCCTGTGGCATACAGAAGCAATTATAAGATTGCTTCAATAGAATCAGCGAAGGTTTCGTTCTTACCTTGGCACAATGTAGCCACTCGAAATATTGTATGACAAATGCTCGTATTAACTCGGACAATAATAAAAAAAATCTGTCATCTACATGAAACTGAGTGTGTGCACATGTTTATTTAAATGCCTCGATTAAGAAATGAAGTTTAAAGTTTGCATTCGCTTTGCAAATGCTTAATTGGATTTTAGCTCTGAACACGGAAAGTTTTTGGTGCCGAGCGAAAAATTCAAGCTGAATCGCATTCAAATTGAATTCGCTTCAGTTGAGACTGCCTGAGTACAGGTGCTTAAATGTACATACATACATACATATGTACATATGTATGTACTTACATACAATTATTTCGAGAAAAATCTTCATATTTTATAAATGGAAATTGAACCAGAATTTTCTAGACAAAGAAAAGAATCAAGTTAGACTTTCAATTGGGTATATTGGGTATATTTCTTTACAAATTAAGATATTTCGAGAAAAATCTTTGAGTAGTAAGCATGGAAAATTAACCAGAATATTCTTGAAAATTCAATTCAATTAATTATATTTATTGAAGCCTGAGTTAAATATGTTTTTTATTTTTCATATTCATTGAATTTTGCAGCTGTTATAACAATATACTCTATAAAACATCTGCACATTTATACTCATATACATAATTATATTGATACATACATACATATGTATATACCTACGTATGTATAAGTGTGTGTTTAAACTACAGTTATTCTTTAAGCAACTGCAACGCCAGCAGGCGCGTTTCGAATTTCCCACTAAGTGGCGAAATAAATACGAAAGGAAAACGAAAAACTCGCCCCTACTAGAAAAACAATTGAATGATTGCACAACAATTGACATTTAGTGGAAACGACGCAGTAAAAACTTTAATTTCAATTTGGTTTATTGCACATTATTCAATTTGTGTTGCTGAATGAGCTTTTCTTCACATGTATGTACATATTTATGTATGTATGTTTGTAGGTTTGTATGTAGTTGTCTTCGAAAGAGCAGTAAAAGATCGAATCTAATTATAACTTAATGAATGTATGTATGTATGTATGTAAGTATTGGTGTGTACTATTGCTGACGAGTTCACTTGGAGCAGCCGCACTTGCTTTTGTTCTCTCCGCCGCATTTGCAGTCACTGCCACAGTTGCAGGAACCCTTGTTGGTCTGAGAGGCGCATTTGCAACCTAATAATACATAAATAAATAATAATAATATTAAGTTAAAGTGTTGATCGGCATTTCTTTGCTTTTATTTATTTGATATCCTTTGGCTGACTTACCGCTTCCGCATGGGCAAGGCATATTGAATGGATTTTTTTTAAGACTGTCACTTGAAAACACAAGAAGTAATATTTAGTTTTTCACTTGACTGATGAGTCACTTTCACTTTGCTGCAGAACACAACTGATGCCCAATCCACGGATGCTACCCGATTTTATACACTTTCGAAACGAGGCTTTCCACACGGCTGCCGGGCGCTTTAATTCCAGTTTTGCACACGCCGACCGGCCGGCCGGCTGAACATGTTCGAGCCGTGTGCAACTAATGTTTTCCGTTTGAAAGCTTTAGCTTAACTGGCGTTGTTTGTGTCTCGACTAAAGCTTTTATTTGGTTTCTAACCGTTGCCCGTTAAGTTCAGTGGACTGCGTTGGCACTGCGCACGCGTTTCTATGTGAGAAAACTCATGTGGTGGATAATGGGCGGTACTGTGACTCTTATCGTGCACCGCATAGCGCACACCGTACACATTCCAAATGTGGGAACCCTCCTGTCTATCTGTCTGCCTGTCCATTCATCATCGGCTTCGGCTGTGACCGTGTCGCTGTGCCCTGCGAATGCGCGAAGAGTCAGTGTATTTCCGATTTCTGAGTGCGGCTGCAACAGCAGCTAGCAGGCAAAAGTCGCGCGACATTTTAGCAACGAATTTAAGTGCAACGCAATGCAAGAACTGAATGTAAATAATACGCATTTTATTCAAGTTATCCTTGCTGACAGACACGCCAGCAAGCGCGAAGAGGCAGGCGACAATTTGCTGTATTCTCATTTTTATTAATATTTGTTCGATGTGTGTGTGTGGGCGTGTGTATGTGTGCGTGTGAGTGTTGGTGTGTGCGTGTGTTTGTTTGTTTGTGTCCGTTTGTGCGTGTGCGTGTGCTAAAGGTGAAAATGCAACACACATAAAATCAATAAATCCAAGTCAAAATAAAATAACTAAAAATCAACGGCTAACAAAATATTTGTGCGTTCCTGTGTGTGTGAGCGGGTGTGTGCGTGTCTGTATGATTGCGAGTGTGCGTGTATGTTAGGGCGTGAGAAAGAAAACAAAAGAGCAAAACAGTGAGAGGACAATAACCAAAGCGCTGCCAACTAAGGTGGCAACACAGGACACTCTGTGTGTGCGGAAGTGAACAATTTAAAGTTTGTGGTCACCAGAGCAAATAACAAAAATACATACATACATACGTACAGAAAAACACCCACACAGGCTGGCAGAGTGTGCGTGTGTGTGTGTGTGTATATGTATATGCAGAGGAAGGCTCTGTAAGCGATTATTTTGCTCACCCACGCATTTAACTGTTTTTGTTATTCCTGATGTTGTTGTAATCGCCTGCACTTCAAAGCTTCTATTTATACACTAAACTATGAGCGTATGTTTGTGTGTGGGCGTATAAGTGTGCGTGCGTGTGTGTACGAGTGCCAAGCTGCCCATAATGCGGTCGACCTGATACCTGAGCCCAATCACAATCACAATCACAATATCACCCGCTCCTCTCATGCCCAAGCCGCCCACGCTGAAATAATAGTATGTAATCATAATAACAATAACGATGATGATGGCGATAATCATGATGATGATATTGCGAATGACGTTGGCACTAGCTGGCAAAAGGTTAACGCCGCACAGATCTCTCTGTCGTTGCGTTAATTTTAACAAATTGTATTTATACCGAGAGAAAAAATCAATAGCCTACCTTAACATAAACGCGACTGGCACATGGATAAAATTAGCCGCACTCTCACGCATAAATTCTATACATAATTTTAATGTGGAGCAGGAGGCGGAGAGGGGCAACCAAAAAATAAATGCAGACGCAACCCGAGCGAGCCGCTCAACTGACCAATTGATTTGCTGCTCTTAATCGTTGCAGAACCAGAACCAGAGTATGGCGTTCAAGTAAAGCAGAGACGTAGTGGTCGACAAACCTAGCAACACAGCGAGCCTCCAACTCTTGACAAACACTAAACAACCGTAGAGGTCCGACCCACAACACTGTCAGGATGACAGAGCAAAAGAATCAGGTGACGCGCGCAGCGCCGGAGCAGAGCAACGACTACCGTGTGGTGGTCTTTGGAGCTGGTGGCGTTGGCAAGAGCTCTCTGGTGCTGCGTTTCATCAAGGGCACCTTTCGCGAGAGCTACATACCCACCATAGAGGACACCTACAGGCAGGTGGGTAACCATTGCATTCAGCCACAATATAAACACTTTACTTAAGCTGGATTTCAATTCTTGGCGATTGCAGGTCATTAGCTGCAATAAGAATATTTGCACATTACAAATTACGGATACGACAGGATCACATCAGTTTCCGGCTATGCAGCGGTTGTCCATTTCCAAGGGCCACGCATTCATTTTGGTCTACTCCGTGTGCTCGAAGCAGAGTCTAGAGGAGCTGCGACCCATCTGGGAGCTCATCAAAGAGCTGAAGGTAAGCCTCTGACAGAGATAGATGGATTGAGAAGTAGGATAATAGCTCGTGTGATTTTCAGGGCGATGTCAACTCCATTCCCGTCATGTTGGTGGGCAATAAGTGCGATGAGAGCACCGAGCTGCGCGAAGTGTCGCAAATGGAGGGGCAGGCGCAGGCGACCACCTGGGGCATATCCTTCATGGAGACATCGGCCAAAACCAATCATAATGTCACCGAGCTGTTCCAGGAGCTGCTCAACATGGAGAAGACGCGCACCGTCTCGCTGCAGCTGGACACAAAGAAGCAAAAGAAACAGAAAAAGGAAAAGAAATGCAAGGAGACGAACGGAGCCATACCGGAGAACGGAGAGGCCAGCGCCAGTGCCAGTGCCGGAGCCAGTGGCGCCGGCGTGAAGGAGAAGTGCGGCGTTATGTAACCAGTTTGGCAAGCTAAATTCGTGACAGACAAATACTCGCATTGGGACAGTGGCAGGATTTGAGAACTCATCCCTCACAGACACCAACACACATAGAAATACACACACAAATGCACACGAACAATGATTAAACATATGCATATACATATATACTATATATATATATCACACATTGGGACTGATGTTGTCAGAACGTAGCCTGCATAGATGGGAAATATATTATTAATTTTAGATGGAATGAAGAAAACCAAAACGAAAACTATAAGACATCATTACGAGTATATTTTGCATACATAGATTTTAACCTTCTCTGGTCTCTATCAGAATGTAGAAGGCAATCACTGAACCGCCCGCATACTGACACCCACTCGCACGCACACATACACAAGTCATAAAGTCTAAAATTTTCATTTGCATTCGGAAAACGGCATCTGCAACGTAACGGCATACATATCAAATACATAAGCATACTACATACCTAACAGGACATGACATACTCGCACCTACACAATAGATGTGTACATTATACATATATCATAATGCTACATATATATATATATATAAGCACATATATGCATACATATGTGTATCCCAAAGGAAAAGCCAAAGTACCTACTTAAAAGACATACAATTTTATCTACTTACTAGCAAAGATGATAAGCCAATTAGCAGGGCTATCTATCTCATCACATCATAACAGATCATCATTTTCACAACAGATCATGAAGAAGAACCGAATAAAACGGTCGACGGAAATACTATATATGTATAGTGACAATTCTGGAGCATTTGTGGCACTCGAATCGAGTGGATTCATCCCATTCGATTGCTACAGACGCGCTTATCTGACTATCAATCAATTGCTGTATAACTACTATTTACCACCAAAACCAAAAACGAAGAAGTTAAACAAATGGAATAATTACCTATAACTAACTTCACTTATAATGTATAAATAATACTCACACACTCTATTCACATCGTCCCCACTTGATGATCCTGAGAAAGTATGCATACGAATCGTGTGTGTTAGTTTCCTCCTTTTAATTGTTTTTCACTTATGGTACTTATAGATTCTAGGCAGACATAATGATTTAAGGACAGACGAATGGATGAAATGTGTATTCATTTACAATTATTTGCTGAAGTTTATTAACAATGCAAAAACAACTTAGATATAGTCGAAGATTAGGCCCTGCCCGACGGCCCGATTGCAGTCCGGGATCGGATAATCGTCAGGTTAGGCAATAAGCACAATTTTTGCCGCTCATTCAGAAATTGTAGAGTTAGTGCTAGAGATGGGGATTACGATCCCCGTTTACATCGAAGTAAATGTGTTGCGAAATGGTATATGAGTTGCCTGTTTTCTAAAAACGAGCACAGTTTACAAATTGTGGTATTTGCTTAATTATTATAATAGTTGGTTTGGCTTAGGATTTAAAGTCTATTAGCAGGTTAATGGTTAAATATGATAGTTTCGCGTCGTTTTTACTGTTGATTGATATTACGAGAGGGGAAGGCATTAATTAGTATTTTCCAATTTATATTACGTATAACCCATTCAGCTAATTAAAAGTAATTAATTTTAATTACTGTCATGCCAAATTAGGGGCAAATATGATAGAGAAAGGAGGATGGAGGAGGAAGGACGAAGTAATTATATTAATTATGACTTAGCTCATTTCTTATGCACAATGCCACTTGCTCGTTGTTTAGATATGATTTACATAGGTGCATAGTGGATGAGGAGTTATTCGAACAACCAATCATAGACACAAGAAAATATATATATAAAAAAAAAAAACAAATATATAACATAGTACATACTTATTTACTAAATATTGTTGAATTTGTCTAGTGAAATTATTAACCAAGATTTTGATAGCGGACCAATTTGCGTATAAGATTTCAGAAATCAATTAGATAAATTCTCTCAGTTCGCCACCGCAAACCAATGCATACATAGGTATTTATTATATATGTATACATATGTATAATTCTAATGATAGCCTTCGTTGAATCTTATGTACGATTAGCATTATCCTGCGTGCTTTAGGTTTTCCGCTTAGTTTCCCTAGGTTTAGTTAGGTTTGTTGGGCTCTGGATAGCGAAACTGGATAGGGCGTGCCGAGTAGTCGAATACACTGTAATAAATAAATAAATAAAACAAATCAGAACATGGATACTTTGTTGCATAATAAAATTAAGCGAATGTTATTTAAATGTAATTCAGCATCGATATGTACTTATATGTAATTCAAAAGTATAATTTAAAATACAACGAATGAATATATTTACACCGAATTAATTATAATTTTTTTTATGAATATATATATATATATATATATATATATATAAATTATATAGACATATATAATTTTATTATAGATATATAAAATTATTATACACACAACAATAAGTTGTATATTGAACTAGTTTATTCATGATGAATATTTGATTATTGCTTACATTTCCAATATGCAGCAGGCACACACACACACACACACACACACACACACACACACACACATACACACTCTCACACACACATACGCACTCAACACTAATAAGATGTAAATATAAATGAAAATTCAGCAATTGGCATTATTGGTATATAAACATATGAACAATTTGGCCGCTAGCCTAATATTAACATGTAATAGCCACCCTTGGGCGGCCTAATAATGTCACCTAATGAAATCTTATTGTTGGAGATTTAATTAAAATAAAAATAATTATCGTGCAAGCATGAAATAATTACACGCAGAATAATTTAAATAAAGAATAATTTAACTATGACAAAATATTGTTGTCTAACCGAATTCCGTTAAAAGTTAAACCACAAACATAGTAAAAAACCGTTACCAATAGCACACATACATATACATATGTATGTATGTGTATGTTCCTCTCTCTGGCTGTCTGCAAGCGAGCAAAGGAGAAGAAAAACCACATGTAAGTTGTCTATATGTATGCTGCCATATTCATTTCGTTTTTATACCTAAGTAAAGAGAAGCTAGAAAGTTCGCAGCAGCAGAGAGCGCTCCCATTGGTCACCCAAAGTTCGCCTGCAACGAGCCGGACGTCGTGATCAGCATTTGAGCGCAACCCAGAGTGTAAGTGAGCGTCGCTCTATATAAAGGGCAGCTCGTGCAGCATTTCTTCAGTCGCCCAGGCCTCGTGGGGGTCACTCGTACAGTGCAGTAAAGTGAAGTGAAGTGTGTGCAAAAAGTCAATGATCGTTCAGCTGTCATTAAAAGCTTGGTAAAGACCTGGAGGAAACACATAGAAGAAATTCTTACAGAAAATACTTAAAGGAAATTATTATAGGAAACACTTTGAGGAAATATTTAAAGAAAATACTAGCTAATTCGAATACTAATAAACATATTTTTTACTGTCCGAGCTGTAGGAGCTCACACATTTTTTTCACTTCTCTCAGCTCGATCAAGATGATGAGCGCTATTGCAGCAATCAAGTTAAATGAAAATGGCAGTGCAACTGTGGGGAAAAACAAATGAGAAATAAATATTTGCACAAGCCTATTAAAAACTTTTAGCTACTTACTAAATAAGCTCGCATATGGATTCAAAATGATTTCTTTGACTAACATTTCGCTTGCAAACATTGTCAAAACAATTCACTTTTAGGTATTTTAAGTCGCTGCAGTTAATCCTTGATAATATTTACAGTGGGAGCATGCACATTCTGCGGCTGATACAAATAAAGGTCCACATGAGCCGACGACTACGGAAAATCGACGGCCTCACACACAATATGAATCATACGGAGCAGCGTCAATAATTTTGTCTTTTTCTTTGTTACATTAATAATTCAATAATAAAATTGATCATTTTTTGCATAGTATAAAAAGAATGATATTTATATAAAATACAACATTAATACGTAGCTTGTAATTTAAAATACAATTTATGAATATATTTACACAAAATTAATTACAATTTTTTTTTTATGAATATACAAATAATTATTATTCACACAAAATATAAGTTGTATTTTAAACTATTTGATTCGCAGTAAAAAAAAACCCAGTGCTAAAGGGATTTTGAAAATTTTAACAATACCACTTAATTTAGGCATTTAACATAATAACATAATATTAACGTAATGATGTATATTTTAGGCGTATTTTTGACACTTTTTAAACTTATTTTAAGGTTTAACTTATAATTCTATTCGTGCAAAAAATACATAGTTACACGCAAAATAATTTAGCTATGATAAATATCATTTGGTAGCATAATTGGGTTAAAACGTATGCCAATTTGTTGGTAAAAGAAAAACTATGACTACAAACATTACATATAATACAGCATTTCATAAAAATGCTAAAAAAAACTAAAAGGTATTACTATGATCACCATCCGAGTTATCATCTACAACGGTGAAGCCAGCTTCATCAGCGATGTCTTCTGAGGCATTGCTAATATTGGGACTAGGCTCTGAGCTTTGTCTGCTATCAGATTGGGTATTCTCCGGCGTCTGCGGTGGTGGAGCTTCAAGTGGTTCCATCAACTCTTGTACACCCGACACCGGCAGTTGTTTTTGTTTTGTTTGGCTCTGTGCTATGTTTGTCGTTCCTATCACATTTAATAACATTTTAAGGTTTTCGCCCGATATACGGTCTTCAACCATTTCGTTTGCAGTGACTTGAGATTGTGAAGAGGTTTTCGTAGATTTTCCATGAAAAACTCCGATCCACATCTTTGGACTTATAACGTACTTGAAGATCATTTTAATTATGTACCCAATCAGAGCTACAAGGGCGAATGGAGCTATTAAGTTGAATGGAAATGATAATTCCGCTGCGGGCAAGGAACATAATTATAAAAAATGACATAATATTTTTAAGGTTTAAAAACTTACAATTTAAGCTCGAAATAGTGTGAGTGGTTTTTTCCAAGATCATTTCGATCTGTTTGAGAAAAATTTCACTCGCATACATAATGAACACATGATCTGGTCGACAGTAAGGCATACGTAATTTGCTAGACTTTCTGTAACATACATGACAACAAAAATATATAGTTGCTAAATAAGTTTTTAAGCAAACAGCTAATGAGTAGTACTAACAAAATTTTTTGTCTCTGTTCTTTTTCTTTAGACTCTCTAAATAAAGAGCCATATATGCCTGAAAACCAGTTTGTGTTTTCATTGTCCATGGACTCTTGATGACTGTCAATTACTTCAATGACAGCATCAACCTCTAGTTTCTAAATGGATTAGAAAAAAATATATATAGGAATGTACCAAACGACGCGGTTGTAATTTATACTACATACCCTATTGCACTCTAAATAGGTAACGAAGTAGCCGTAAAGGAATATTCCGCCTATAACAATGGCTATTGCAGAATATCTGAATCGTTTATGCACAATCCATCCGGTAGCGATGATCAACAGAACAGTTAACATGAAACGCACCTGGTAAAATGTACTTGAATATATGTGCTAATATGTATTTAATAGTAGACAGTCATACTTCGGATATTTGAAGTAGTTTTTGAAGGTCCTTGAAAATATCCGTAATAAGCGCAATCACTCCCATTTCCTTGTGCGTATAGAAATAGTCGTCATCAGCCTGATCCGACGACAAAGGAACGTCGTTTGCCTCATCCAGTATTTTGTTAAGTAAAATATCAAGATCACGCACATCTTCGACCGTCTCAAGTTCAACAACTTGTGACGCTTGTAATGTAAACAGAAGCGATCGCTTGAAAACGTTTGACGTTTTGCCATGCTAAAAATGATTGACATGACGTCATTAGAACACCATTGACAATGATTACGCCGCCTACTTACCATTAGCTTCTTTCGGTTAAACAGAGTGTTAACAAACTTTTTAAAATACATTAGCGCTAGCTGATCTTCTATTGTTGCCAGTGATTTCCCTTCAGGCGGCAAAGCTTGGCATTGGCAGGCATCTTCACCTGGTGTATTGAATTGCGTTGTTGTCAGTTCCGCCCACGCATGTGGCTCAACCCAGCTATCCTGGTAACAGCACACATTGTGGAACAGAAGCAATATAAAACTGACTATTGCATTTGACTGCATTATATTCTTTTTATTATTGCAAAACTATAAAATTAAATATAACTTCAACTAAATTGCCAAGCGGTAAACATGATCACGATTGCGCGGTTGATGCTAGTGTTAAAAAGTGCCAGCTGAGCTGTAGGCCAGTATGCTGGCCAGTGAGCGAGACAAATATTTTCGCTACCTGAACTTCCGTTGCACAGTAGTTCATGGGCAGCAATAATTTCCGTTTAGTATTAAATTGTTGATGAAACTTTAATATTTAACGTAATCTTTTTTACCAATAATAAATAATTCTCAATTAATTGACAAAAAGCTGCATACATAGCTTATGTAGGCCTTGCCAGACTGTTTTGAAATGAAATATAAACATTGGAAAAGCGCTGCCAGACTTATCACAAAAAAATGACTCACGGACAGTGTTAAGTCGAATAGTTTAAACAATATAGTAATAATTAGCATACCGCTATAAGCAAAGCGAGATGGGTTTATTTGGCAAAACTCCCAGCAAAGACCCTAAAGAACAGGTTAGGTATTAGAATACAGCAGTGGTTAATTTCTCTTTTGCGCATTAACAATGCCATGTATTACCTTGAAATGATGTCATGTTCCAATTGTTTTGATTCTCATTTTCCCCATCTGTTCGTTCGATATCTATAGGTGCAAGAATGGACGCACAAGTTGCGAAAAGAGGGGAATCAGCTTGATAGGCAGATACGAAGTATACAACGGGAAGAGGAAAAGGTAAAACGGTCGCTCAAACAGGCAGCTCAAAAAAATGACCGCGATACCTGCATCATTCTCGCCAAAGAGATAGTGAATGCGCGAAAGGCAATAAATCGTATATACACATCAAAGGCGCATCTCAGTTCCATACAGATGCAGATGAAAAATCAATTGTGTAAGTGAATTTTGTGTATTGTAGGTATTGCTGCCACTAACTGATCTTTAATTGGTTCTATAGCTACATTGCGGGTGGCTG
Organism: Drosophila navojoa; assembly: GCF_001654015.2. The sequence goes on from NW_022045884.1 coordinate 89,357, forward strand.
GTTCTTTGCAGAAATCCACAGAAGTTATGCAGGCCATGCAGAGTCTTGTTCGATATCCGGAGCTGGCAGGTATTATGCGAGATATGTCAAAGGAAATGATGAAGGCCGGCATAATCGAGGAGATGTTGGACGAGACCATGGATTCGCTGGAAGAGTCTGAGGAGTTGGAGGAGGAGGCAGCAAAGGAGGTCGACAAGGTACTCTGGGAAATTACGGATGGTAAACTGGGCGAGGCTCCACTACCGCCAGAAGCAACACCAGCAGACAAAACACCAGCAGCAGCCTCCCGCGTTGCCGTCGAAGAGGATGACGATGATGGCGAAGAGCTGGAAGAAATGCAGAGTCGCCTGGCATCGCTGCGCTCATAAGCAACTTGCCGAGCAGGGGCAGTATGCATGTAGCAAAATTTAGATTCGAATTTCGAAAATGTAGCTTATGATTATTAATTTTATCATAGCACTTTGCACGCCACCCAAATCCAAAATCCAATATATTGCTGCTTACCCCGATTGTGAATTATAGAAACCAAAATAACAGTGAAACTCTATAAACAGTTTTTATAAGTTTAAGTGTACAATATTTTGGTTCATATTATGTTGAACTGCTTGTGTTAAAATTGTAAACTTTTATACGTACATATATAATTTATTATAATTAATCGGTATTAAATGTAACTTAAGCGTATATTCGGATTTTCGGCAGTTCAATGTAATTCTCTGCTCAGTGAGTAGGTTAAAATTCATATGGGATATATGATGGCACAACTTTATGGTCTTTTGGCCATGTTGATGACAACATTGGACTTAGATATTATTACAGCATAACCTTAGGCTGAGACCCAAATAATATTTCCTGAAATAAATACGAGAGATTCCATAAATTGTAAATGATATCTCAGAGGATAGTAGTATTCAAAGCCCTTTGATAATTTAAACAATTTGGTATTGTTTGTTATGGTCTTAGCCACGTGTTCCGCTCATCTTTAATACCAACTAAGTTAAAGCTATTGGAATATTTTATGGTTCCAGTGTAGATTGTATCCAGTCTACATAGGCTCCGACTCGACTATAGACGCCTGGCCAGCCATTCAGGCCACACGGCGTTGGCCCGAATGAAACAACGCCCGCCAGAAAATAGTAGGTGTTCACCTTGTTTGTGTCGAGGCCTATGAGTGGGCCACCTGAGTCACCACGACACGAGTCGACGCCCTCCATGCCGCCAGCGCACATCTGTGTATTCTCTAGGACAATGTTCTGACGACTATAGACAGACTGGCACTCCGACAAAGTGAAGCCATCTACGGCGGCCTTCAGCTTTAGATTGCTGGACGACTTCTCCTCCGTCTTGCCCCAGCCAGCCACATCCATTGAAATACCATCGAATGTGGCGGAACGCAGATTCGTGTCCAATGGCAAGCAAATGGGACGTACAAAATCGGTGTATTCGATTTGGCGCGCCAAGCGTAGGAGCGCAATGTCATTGAGTTGGTTCCTTGAACTGGGATCGTACGATGGATGCGGTATGGTGCGCTCCACTGGCACATCCAAGTGCGGTGGCGCACAGTCCTTCATACCACGCACATCGACTTCACAATCCGGATTCGTTTCGGTGTCCCATTCACCAAGACGCACTCCCGTCAGACGCCAGTCGGTGGGCAGAGATTTGCCATTGACGCAATGCGATGCAGTCACTACGTAGCGAGTGCTGATGAGTGATCCGCCGCAATGGTGACCCTTGTTGCCACTGCCTGAGGAAACGAAAGCACTTAGCTGGATGGTTTCACATTTATCACTTAGCTACCTTTGGTGTATTCGATCAGCGCCATCCAAGGAAATTCATCGATTTTTGTTTTAACGCCGCCATAAATACGATTCGATAATATATTTCCACACTGACCCGGCAAAGGCAATAGGCTTGTGTTTGTCTTGTTTGTGACGGGTCGCACAGTCGTCACCGGTGTGGTGTCCCGGTAACGATCCGGACAACAAATCTGCAAGTCAAGATATTACCTACGGCGTAATTTCAAAAGTGTATATGAAGCTGACTTACCAAAACCTTATGATTAAAATAGCCACACTGGCTGCGACTGAGATACAGTTTATCAGCGTCTAGTAGAGGTGTTGATGTCAGTATTCCGTACAAATACTTGCAATCCTCCAGATGTATGCACAGTGCACGCTCTCTGTTGGGCGTGATGCACCGTCCATAGTTCGGCACTTGGTTAGCCTCATTGGGAAAATAAAATTCTGCGAACAAGTAACAAAAATATACAGTGAATCAATCTGTATATGCATGTATTGAGCATTTCAATTAATAATTTCTATTTACGTTTAGTTTAAAATAAAACTGGTTTCAGAATAGCTAATCTACCGAGAGAGCTGTGATGGCCCCCAATACATATAGTCTTATTTACATACCAACAAACATGCAGATATTTGTGTACATAAATCATTATTCTTTAGGCTTCTTTAATGATTCGACAAACTTTTCCCTGCCTTTGGCAATTTAGCTACTTACGCGCATTTGCTGAACTCACAGCAAGTCCCAAAATGAGGTGGATCGAAAATATTTTCAACATGTTTCGTTTAATTATGTAACACAAGTTTTCGGTTAAAACGTCGTCAGTTATAAGCAATATTTTTGTTGCTTTTAATTGTATATCTCTTAATGTCCTACTCAAGTAAATGCAGCAATTAAGTAAATATGATGACCAAAACGGAATCTCCGTTGAACTTCACTCGGCAGCCGCTCACTACGAATGGAGAGGCCAGAGCAAGGCTTCGCGTACAACTGAGACGCTGCGAAGCGGTGAGCGCAGCTTAAGGGAGAACTTTGGCTGAGCTTTTGCTTAAGCTTTTTGTTTTGTTCTCCGTTTTCTTCAGTTTGTAAGTTATTTGTGGAAGTAGGGTATGCTGGTTTTGCGAAATGTATGTAACAGGCAGAAGTAGGCGTGGCACGATCTACTAAATAAAAAATGATAATTTGTCTTGGAATTTTAATCGTGGCTTGCACACTGTAACACCCATAATCTCCAGATATACCGAATAATTAGTATAGCAATAGACATTCCCATAACGCAGCCGCTAAGCAGAGTGCGTGCTTATGTGAGTGTTAGTGTATGTATGTATCTACATATATAAAAGAAGCATAGAGTTGTATGAATATCAGCTCGCGCAGGTTGCCGAGTACCTCCTAGTCGAGCAGTCTCGGCTGAAGCACTCTTCCTTTTATTAATCTTTAAATTTATTTATAGTATTTATATTGAATAGGAATAATATACAACGTTGTGAACTCTACGTGTATGTGCGCAGAGTTTCGGCTTTGGCGTTGAAAGAACTTTGGAAAAAGTCAAGTCTCCCGCAACTCCTCCGTTCATATATTTAGCATATTGATGCTATCAAAGATCCAGTTTATATAGGAGCTAACAGCTGTGTAAACGCCTGGAATTGTTGTCACGCCGCAAAGGGTTGGCCCAAAGGCCACAATACCGAGCAGCGTGTAACGTCCGTTGGCATTGAGGATGCCGGAAGTGCCGTCGTCCATAAAGGGACCGCCACTGTCGCCGCGACACACATCCTTCATGGGCTGGCCTTGGGCACACAGGTGGTTCGGCGTGATGACAATCGGCTGCTGGAAGTTCTCGCTAAGCGTTGCATAGGTAATCGCACAGCTGGTCGTGTTCACAATGGGCAACCGGATGAATCGCACCGTGGCTGAGCTGCCGGAACTGTTTGAACTGTTAGCTGTACAAAAAAATAAACAGAGTAAGCGTACGAAATGATTTCACACTGGTTATAATCAATGTGATTCATTTCAGTTTTATTTATCTTAAGTATAACATACTCTCCGCTTTTGTGCTCCACCCGGCCACAACACCCATTTGCCCAATTATTTTATCCGCAAGCGCTGCCGTGCTATTCAAAGGTAAACATATTGGTGTGAATTTACCTGCAAATTTATTAAATTATTACAATCTCGTGGAGGCGTGAGAGAGGTAATCTTCGTACTTATACTGTTGTTGAGGCCGAGCAGTGCTATATCGTTCGCATACTTCGGTTGATCGTAGTTGGGATGCACCAACACGCGTATAATATTGAATATATTCGGCTTCGCACAGTTCGCAGTATTCGGGGCACAATCCTGCGGGCTGGAGATGTCATCGCCTATACGCACCTGAAATCTATAAATATAATTTTGAAGGTGGTTTTTGTCTGTATCTGTATCTGTAGCTATTGCCTATCTTCGAGTGCAACCCGATTTTATAGCCAAATTTAGATCTATACCATTCACATACAATTAATGGTTAATTTTAAGTTTAAGTTTCATTTTAATTTTTTACATTTAAATACTTACACTTCCAGATCACTCACTAGGTTAACAACACAATGGGCGGCGGTAAGAACGTAATTGTTAGCAATGAGAGAGCCAGAACAGCGATAGCTGATGCGATTGCTGGCTGTGAATGGAGATAAGACAGTAAACAATAGATTAATCAATTAATGTTTCAATATGCTTGCAGATCTGACAACATGATTAAGAGATGTCCCTGCAAAAGTGCAAATAATACAGATCCCAATTGTTCATATTGTGCCAACGGCAAGCAAAATTCTGGGAAACAAAATAAAGGCGGATCGTACGATCCGAATGGCTATCCCAATTCGAAAAATGGGAGTCCCCATGATGGCAGCAAAAATGGCAGCAACAATGGCAGCAACAATGGCAGGAATCCTTCAAACCAAAAGGGAAGGTCAGGGGCTCGCGGTAACGATTCGCAAGGAGGTGACGGTAGCGATAATTCGATGTCACTTCTAAAAGCAGTTCTTGTTTTCTCCACTGGTTGCCTTATAACCATGCAGATGACTAACGTGGCTAATGAGCTAGGATAATCAATCTATTCTGTTTTGTTAGATTTGTGCTTTATTGTTCATTAACCGAATGTCGAGATCTAACTTGAAAACACGTAAACTCAGGCACTTGTAAACCATTCTCAATTGGATTGTATTAATAAATTTTTTGTTTAAATTATCATACTCACTGCGATTACGATAGGCGATTCGGACGAACCACGGATATTGGCCTGGCACCACCTTGTCGCCGCCCAATAGGCGGGTGCTTAGACTGATTCCACAGTCGGCAGAGTTCAGTCTCACAGCGGTCGCTGGTGCCACAGTGCTAGGCGTGATTGTGGGCGTATTGTCATCTAAAGCGTGCTCTTCACTTGCATCGGCAAAGAGTTCGACCTGATCCTTGAAGCCCGTTGAATGTTGGAAACGCAGGTCACCGGGAAAGACAATCGGTCTATCAGCAGGTATTGGACGCAACTCTTTCTTCGCCGTCTTCATATCGTGGTCAATATGAAAGTGAAAGTGATGTCCGCTGCCGAACTTATAAGCATGATCATCGTAGTCCTCTTCAAGCGGCTGAGGACAATTGCGCTGAGCTGTGAAATCTCGATAATTGAGTAACTGCATTTCAGTCGCATGTGCTAAACTGCGATTGAGGTTGACGTTGACTCTTGGATTGCGCTTTGAGGTACTTGCAGAGTCCCAAATCCAACGTTCATTTGGAGCATAGCGTGAACTGCGACCGATGTGTGAAGATGCCACCTGATGATGGGGACAGCAGGCAAGAGGATCGAGGCCCTGAAAGCCACAGCCAGCTGAATGGACCATAGAAAACACAGAGGCGCGCTCTTCGGGCGTGTGGTTGAGCAAAAGCCGGACAAAGGGTGCACAATCCTTGATCTTTATGCAATGGCAGACATTAGCCAGGTAAACAACTGCAAAATTCGATTTTGATCTGAGGTAAACGCACGTGCAAATAATTAAGAAAACACCGCATAGTAAGACTAAGCTCAAGCTAATAGTCAAGGTCAATATCTGCAAGCCAGAAGTGACCAAAGCGCCAACAGAAGTCCGGTTCGGCAATTACTGAGTCACTTTTGCTGTCGTTTTCGTAATTATATTGTTGTAGTTTATTGCCCTTCGCTTGTTGGCCAGAGCATGATGCCAGCATATTTACTTTGGGAATTTCTAGACACTGACCTTGGCCCAGTCCCACAAAGGCAACGAGATGACGTCTGTTCTTTTCCTTCGAATCTGATTTGTCATACACTAGCAGCAGCAGTGGATTCTAATGAGAGCGGAGCTCTAATAAGAGCGTCTCTCCAGTTTGTTGCTTAAGTCGTTTGTTTGCTTCTTTTTTTGTACTTACACTGAAAACACAATGTGCTAATCACTACAAAGCAAATTAACTTTACAAACAGCAAATGCATTTTGCGCTTTCGTTCAGCGGCTGCTACAATTTTTCCCGTTTAGATACACACACTTCAACACTCACACGCACGCGTTAACACACACAATCGCGGGCACAATCGTCGTCAGTCTGTGGACTATTCTTAGCTGATCAGATGCGAGCACAACATTTGCCGTCGAGGTGCAAAGTAAAATTGAAATAAATTGGTTCAATATGTGAGTATATCTTATTTCCATTTCCATTTCGACGGCGGAGTGTAGCTGTTGTTTTTGCTTTTTTAATTTTTTGATTTTTATTATCAACAACGAATCAAAACAAAGAGGGAACACAAAAAATTGAATGCCCCAAAAGCTGAACTTATGAAATAGCCACCACTACACAGGCAAACAAAGAAACAACACACACACGCACACGCACTCGTATGCATATATCAACTAATTTGAGTAGAGCTGAGAGAGGCAAACGTAGCGAACGATCATAACTGGCCCGAAATCCGAGTGGCACTGACACCTGGTGCGTAAGTCAACTTGCCGGCAACACGAAAGTAAAGCACACACACACGCTCGCAATATATATGCATGTATACATATCAGATAAAACATGTTTTAAGTATTTCCGAGCTATCCATTCTGAATGCTTGTAAATGGGCTATCGACATTTAAAAGAGAGTGCAAGACGTTCATATCCTTTTAATGTGCGCGCTTATATATGCTTGAATATATATATATATATATATGTATATTTTGATCATAGATTGAACTTAAAATATTACTAACATATTTAGTAAATCGGCTTACGCTAAACATAAATGCACAAATGACATGAAATGAACTTTTACTTAATATACATATGTATGTATGTTTAGAAATGTGTATATATGGAATGTATTGATTCTGATGGCGTACAATGCTATGCGTATGTTCTCAATAAGCCTTTGCTTTTTCTCTTCTTTCTCGCTTGCTCTCCGTGTATTTATGCCACCGGGACTACCTCGGGCGCAGCAGCTACAGAGACAATGACACTGGCTGAAACGTTATTCTCGACCTGTTCTACAGGTTCGATAGTCGGCTGCGATTGCTGCTGCTGCTGCTGTTGTGGCTGCGTTGGCGACTGCTCTGCTGGGGACGTATTCACCGCAATTGTTGTCACTGATGACGTCGGCCCACGAATGCTATTAGTATCAGCATTGGTATTATTGCCAGTGAGCTGGTCGTCATCATCATCATCAACTGGCGTTTCTTGACGCAACACTGCTGCCAGGTGGTTATCATTAACTGTCTCTAAAGTCTGATCGCTGACACCGTTTGCTGCATCTGCTGCCGTTGCTGTTGATGTTGTTGCTACAACTGCTGCTGCCGCATGCATTTCTATTGTACTTGGCAACGTTTCTGGGTCTGCAGTCGTTTGCTCCAATTCAGCGTACCCGTTGCCGCTAGTTCCATTTACATTTAAATTCACAGATACGTCTCCATTGTGCATAGAGTGTGGAGTCTTCAGTTCATTGATGATTTTTTCTCCCACTTTTGGGTCCAATTCGGTGATTTTCTCTTGCAGTTTACTTTTGAACTCGATCGGCCATTTGGGACTCCATTGACGAAACAGTTTAATCTGTTATAAAAATAAACGTTAGCAAGAAAATGTAACGGATAAACCAAGATTTTTGTTCTTTTCATATATTTACACGGCATTGAAAAAGACTCATGGGTTTTTCCTGTACACCCGACGTGGCCAGGGCATTGACGACGCCATTTACATAGGTACTGCCAGCATTTCCATCTCCGCCTGCACTTACGGACGTGTCTCTGGTGAGATACTCTACCAACACATATACAAAATCATCGCGCTGCAGCTCACTCCATTCGTTAAACCATTGAATAATATAACGAAACTCGCCGTCAACTGATAAATTGCTCATATTCATATTTGCATATATGTATTTGCTCACTGTCTCAAGCTGACACGCCCCCGCACATGCACTTTGAAATGGATAGTTGGCGACTGAGTATAACAGCCCAAATGATTATAATTGCAATTATATTTGAAGTCCGCTCAAACGAGGTTCTGCTTGTGCGCCTCAGTGCTGCTATTCGCCTCAAAGTTTCTATACTAACAACAACCCGTTTCTAATTTTTCTTCGCCGCTTGATTACAAAGCCCAGCTCACAACAGCTGATACGGCTTCTTAAGCATATCGATAATAAGATATGGGGCGTTGTGCAGCACCTGCACCTGTGCTGCAGTGCATTGGGGCGTATAATCAAATATGAAGCAATGAATTTGTGATTGAATTATACATGATATCAATTTCTCTAGTATTGAACATAATTCGGACAGCAAGCTCTATTGACATATGTATATACAATATTAATAGAATTATATTACGATTGAGCTCTAGGTTTGAAAATAACAGCTTATCGATAAGTCGCGCCTTCCCGCTTGTTGCACAGCACTAATCATTGTGGCGTTTCTCAACTCTTGAAAATTTGCAGACAGTAAATAATATTAGAGAACAGCTCGGCAGAAAAAATTGATCAATTAAAATAAATTATGTCGTCGTCAGAACAAGAAATCCAACAGAAATCTACGGATAATCAGCAAGAGCAAGTGTCCAATGCAGATATTAATGCCACCAAACCTGATTCAGCGACGGATGCAACGCAACATGATTTTGCCGCGGCTGAGCAGTACAAAAATAAGGGAAATGAATTGCTCAAAAGTAAGTTATCATTTATGATATTGAAATCGAAACAGACTACTATTAGATAGTTATGATGATAACTGTCACAAAATCACATGTAATCAAATAAGCAGTTCTATGCAGCCACAGCGCGTCCCGTGTTGCTAGTACGTTTTTTCTCGACCTAACCTTAAAAGCAATTGACTAGCAGTGGCGCTATGTGAATATAATTTTTACAGTAGCGTTTGATATTAAAATCTGCATATTTTAGTTGAAAGAGATAGTTAATGTGAAAAATGTAATCGTAACCAATTCTGTCATTTCCCAGCTAAGGAGTTCTCGAAAGCCATTGACATGTATTCCAAAGCCATAGAACTTTACCCCAGCAGTGCAATATACTATGCTAATCGGGCCCTCGCGCATTTGCGCCAGGAAAGCTTTGGCTTGGCCCTGCAGGATGGCGTTTCGGCAGTAAAAACTGATCCCACTTATTTGAAGGGCTACTATAGGCGCGCGGCGGCCCATATGTCCCTAGGCAAGTTCAAACAGGCGCTATCTGATTTTGAATATGTAAGTACAATTGATATATTAAAAACATTTACGCTTGAATTGATAAGTTATCTGTTTAGGTGGCCAAATGCAGACCCAATGATAAGGACGCTAAATTAAAGTTTACCGAGTGCAGTAAGATTGTCAAGATGCGAGCCTTTGAGCGTGCTATTGCTGTCGATAAGCCTGAGAAGTCTCTCTCGGAGATGTACAGAGACATGGAGAACATCAGTAAGTACTCAAATTGTTTTATTTAAATAATGAATTATACAATCGAGTGCTTGCATTCATTATACATTAAAATCTATTTCTAATGTAGCCATTGAGGACGACTATAAGGGACCTCAACTGGAGGATGGCAAGGTTACTTTAAAATTCATGAAAGACCTTATGGAGCATTATAAGGCACAAAAGAGACTGCATCGAAAATTCGCTTATAAGGTAGCGTTATAGCAATGGAATCTAAAGTTTAAAATGAAATGTATAACTTGTGTATGATTGCAGATACTCTGTGACATTGATGTGTACATGCGCGCACAGCCGTCCCTTGTGGATATTAAAGTTCCAGATGAAGAGAAATTTACTATTTGTGGCGACATACACGGCCAGTTCTACGATCTAATGAATATCTTCGAAATAAACGGCTTACCTTCAGAGAAGAATCCGTATTTATTTAATGGAGATTTTGTCGATAGAGGTTCATTCTCGGTTGAATGCATATTTACGCTCTTCGGATTTAAGTTGCTGTATCCAAATCATTTCTTCTTATCGCGTGGTAAGTTAACGTTAGTGACGCCAATCGTCGAACTCGGGACTTACATAACTCATTTACAGGCAATCACGAGAGCATCAATATGAATCAGATGTATGGCTTCACGGGCGAGGTTACCGCCAAGTATACCAGTACAATGGCGGATATATTTACGCAAGTATTTAACTGGCTGCCATTGTGTCATTGCATCAACCAGAAAATCCTGGTAATGCATGGTGGTCTGTTCTCGTCAGACAATGTTACATTAGACAACATAAGGCGAATTGAACGCAACTGTCAGCCACCTGAGGAGGGACTCATGTGCGAGTTGCTCTGGTCCGACCCACAACAATGGATGGGTCGCGGCCCCTCCAAGCGCGGTGTGGGCATACAATTTGGTCCGGACGTGACTGAGGCATTCTGCAAAGCTAACAACTTGGACTACATCATTCGCAGTCACGAGGTTAAAGACATGGGCTATGAAGTGGGCCACAATGGGCAATGCATAACTGTCTTCTCGGCGCCAAATTATTGGTAATTATCACTAATTAAACCCATTGAAACTGTTCAAGTACTAAACGTTCCTTTACAGTGATACTATGGGCAACATGGGCGCATTTATAACAATTACTGGTAACAATTTGAAACCAAATTACACATCATTTCAGGCTGTGGTAAGTACTACTGTAAAACTCTAATAAATATGTTTGTCATATTGTGTTTGATATTCACAGCCACATCCTGATGTTAAACCTATGGCTTATGCCAATAGTCTAATGAATTGGCTGGCGTAGTCATAGCGGCCTGCATCCTATGCATAACAATAGCTATGAACAGAACACCACATTCTCCCACACCCCTGTCCACGCTTACAAACCCACAACTGCATTATAACGATCAAAACCAACACGGATTCCAAATTGCTCAAAATACCTCTATGTACACAGCTTGCTAATTGTTCTACGATTTATGTTCGAGAGAGACAGTTGTGGTATGTAGGATGAGAGCTTCAGAATAGCAATCACTTAAAAACAAATACAGCTATATTTGATACAAAAACTTTGCATAAAAGAATGATTATATAAAGATGGCTTTAGAAGTCGGATGCTAAGTTTTATTGGTGCTAAGCATCTGAGTATTCACTGTACACAGTGTTTGTTCGATTTGAAAAAATACTTAAAACAACGTAATCAGTGAGTAAAAGTATTGTGTTTATGCATAGCATTTCTACATTGGCAATAAGGTGCGCGCCCACACTCAACTACGAAGCCCTTTAAATTTTATTTCCAAAGGCTACAATTCTGTATAAATTAAATTTTTGTTCGATCCTTGTTTAAATATTTTTACAAGTCATTTTAATAAAAAAAAACTATGCAAGTTAGAAACAAATAATGAAATCTTATTAATTCAAAGATTTGTAATTCTGTCGTTGAAATGAAAACAATAGGGCATTATATAAGTTGGAATCAAACTGTAACTTTATTTTAACACGCCGATTTCCCTTGGCGCTGCTAAGCTAATCCCTAAGCTGTTAAAAATGTTATTCACGTTGACTTTATAGTCCTGGAGATGCGCTCGGTGCAGGAGCGTTACATACACAAATGGTCCATTGTAGATTGATAAATCTTTATAGAACTGCACGGCCAATTCTTGCATCTCCTTGGGTTGAGCTTGGGACAAATACGAGGCAACAGTGCACAGCAGATCGTGCAGATGCTTGCCCTCAATCTGCAGGCTGCGTATAACTGCCGGCAGATCCTGCAGCAGCTTAAGTTGCAATTTGTACTCCTGTGTGGACGCCTTTAAGATTTCCGTACTGCTGTGATTACTGGCTGTCTTCAAGAACTGCTTAAGCTGGGGTATCACATCGCTAAGACTACGCTTTACAATAAATTCCTTAGTATGAAGGGCGAGAATGTGTAGTAAGCTAAAGCACCGGTTTAGCACCACTGGATCCTTTTGCCGAAACTTTTCAACTAACGGCGCCCACAACAGATGCACAAGAGGAAGAAGCTCATCCTCGTAGTCCCTGAGCAAGGGTACGCCACTTATCAGGCATTCCAATGCAAGAATTTGCTGTGCTCGCTCTGAGTTTGAAAGAAACTTGATGGACTGATTAATAATATCTTTGATAAGTTCAATGTGGCGCGGCAAACTGGGCTTCAAAGGCTCTTCCGCTGGAGAATCATCGATGTCGGCTTCAGGCATATTTATGTCTGCTTCTGCACTTGGTGCACTATTCAAATCAATGGGAATGTCAGTTGGCTGCTTATTGAGCACATTCAACCAAGTATTTAAGATATTGTCATCCTCATCCATTTGCATTGCAGTGTCAGAGATCTCAGTGGCGATAGTCCCTTGCCAGCTGCCCACATGTTTCAGGAATGCATTGAAGACGCGCAAATAGGAGTGCACATTGCCCGTTTGATGCGACTTGGTGCACTCTTCACATATCGTTTGGAAAATGCTCTCCAGATGTGGAACATTTCCACGCGTGCTGTACTGCAATACGACAGTGAGTATGTCTACGGCTGCACTGCTCTCCGGTGACTATAATGCAGAAGTTGTTGATGTAGTCATAGTTTCGCTTGCTATGCCTCCCGAACTTACCTTCTTTAGTAAAGAATTGAGATGAAAGGTTAGGTAATCAGTGGAGCATTCAATGAAATGTGAAGGGGCTGCATACTTTAAGGCCACTTGCATGGAGACGAATGCAAATGTAGCTGCCTGATGCACCATCGTGTTACTGCTGGCTGTAATGGAAAGACTTAGAGATGGGACACGACATGACCAGATAAAGGCAATGCCTACCCAACTTTAGCAACACCTTGTGCAAACTGCGAAATATGTGACGGTCAAAAGTATCACCAATGAACAGGGCACAATGTCCCAGGGCATCCAAGACTAAACAGATGTGCTGTACGTTGAACTGTGCATCCAGACTGGTGACACGATTATGGACTGGGTCGCTATCATCATCTGAGTCGCAATCCTGAGTGCGCACTTCCAGTGCCGATGAGTATAGGCCTGGTGTGTAATCTTTAAACCAGGCGGAGGACTGCAAAGATATAGAAATCAATAAGTAATCATGCATAAAGAACGAAGTGAAATGCCAACCTTTTCGGCCTTAAGTCGCCAGGAAGCATCCGGCTGCAGTGCCAGGTGCCAGTGTTCTTCGGCCAGAAGTTGATCGACAAAAAGTTCCGCCAGAATTAGACGACTCCCCCGAGCAATCCGCTGCTGGGATGTAATCATCATAGTCATTAGTAAAATTGATTCATTCATCGCAGAGTTGCGTCGCTCGATCAGCTCTTGGCAAACATCAAACACCAGACGATTTATTGTAGGCTCAGCGCCCAATATTACGGCAATGTCATAAAGCGTATTTATGCAACGTGTGGAATTCAGGTATTTGAATTGGCGCCAATGCAGCTTGGCGCACTGTGCCTTCACTTCCCTTGTACTGTCCTCCTGAATGCGTCGTAATGCATATTCCTCATTCAGCAGAGTCGGCGATGTGCGCTGATCAAAGGCCGTCAGCAAACACATGACAAACAGATCCAGATTCTTGGGCAGCAGGAACAGCATTTGTAACTTACTAGCGCTGAGGTTACGCAAAAAGCCCTTGAAGAAAAGTAGCTCGGCGAATTGTTCGCTGTCATCGCAGCGCTGTAAGATGCGCGGCCATTTGTTGAGATGACTGTCCAGCAGTTGCTCAGCATTCTCATCGAAGATGGTGGCACAGCTAGGCATATTTTGCAGTTCAGCTAGATTCGCCTGACACATATTTGCTATGTTGTTGTCCTCATCCTGCGATAGAGCCACCACGCTCTCCAGCAGGTAAATAAAATTGTACCTCAAATTGTACGCGCACCGCTTTAGGAGTAAGCAACACATTTCCGCGTACTGCCGCCGCACATTAACAGAGCTATGGGCTCGCAAGATGCACGTGTCCACAAAAATACTGCTCATTCGCCTCGATGTGACTTCCATCCACTGTGCAGATCGTAAATTCGTTTGAAGGAACTTTAAGCGCTCCTCGTTTTCCTCAAGCGTACGGCGTTTGCTTCCAAAGATGTTCGTATCATTCAGAAGATCCAAGTTGTCACCTTTGGGAGGCGAGCTAAAAAGCGATTTGAATGCATTCACATCGTAACGTGCCCTTAGAAATTCGTTGGAGGTTTCTTCAAACATGATGCAGGTGATACGGCCTAGTGCTTTAAGGCCCAGCTAGAACAAATTCATTGTTTCATCAGTGTCATCAATTGTCAAGCTCAACTGGCAAATTCCATTGAAGACTTACTATTTTAGTCGTTTCGCCAATTTTATCATCTGCCATTGCAGTTTCGTACAGCACTGTAACTATTTTGGGAAGGAAGATGAATATGGTGTCGGCTATTTGTTTGCGCAAAACCACATCCCCAGCATCGGCATCATCATGCACATAGAATAGCACCAACAAGCACTCCAGCGATGAGTTAACCAATTTGCGATACTTCTCCTTGGAGATGATCTCCATCAATGTGAGCAGTATTTGGCCAATAGTCACAACTGAGTTCTGGCTATAAAAATGTTCGAGCACATCGCTTGCAGTTCGTTGTAAGATGACCTTGATGAAAAGGACGACCGCCAATTTGATTTCCTCTGTGAGATTGGGCATCAAGGCAGCACCACTAGAATTTCGTATTTGTTTCAGTACTACCACCAATAGAGAGCATACAGCCTTCTCATCCGTCAAATACAGATAGGATATAATGTGTCGGAGGCAATTCACCAAACTTACGCGCAGTTCTTGACTTTCTCTGCACAATGGAAACATTTATTTATAGCTGTCAGGCTATTCTCTAGCTCTTTGGACTTACCCTGTTAAAGCATCCAGCTTAACCATGAGTGGTACAACAATTTGTATTTGAAATATGCGGATTTGCCCAAAGTCAAATTCACTTATTTCTTTCTCAACTTTTGACATGTTTGTTATATTTGGCTCCTTTATAAAATTCTCAATGGCTGGCTTAATCCGCGTGACATAGGTTTCCACCGATGATATTTTAGACATGATGAATAATTTTCGAATTTTGTTTATCTCAGCCAGGAACAAATTGAAAATATTTTAGCAAGATGAGCGGCAAGTTGGAAAAACAGCTGATGGTAATTTTGCTGCTGAGTGTCATTCACAGGTTTACGTGAGCAACACAAAAACGTTACACCGGACCGCGCCAAAGAAACAAAAATAAAATCCATCTTTTTTATTAGCATATTTTTAAACGAATTTTATATTTTTATTTTCATACATGGGATTTAATTATAAAATTCGTGCTGAGATTCATTCTTCCGTACGCTTGTCTTGTAGCCCTTTTCAAAGTCCTTAGCGTGTGCGATATAACGATTTTCACGAACTGCATGCATTCCAGCTTCCTGGCAAATTGCATTGATGTCGGCATTCGAAATTTTGTCCGGGCGAGCAATGAGCTCCTCCAAATCAACGTCTTCAGCTAGATTCATTTTGGCTGTTATGGTTGTAAAAATCAAACGCTTTTGACGACGATCCGGCAACGGGAATTCAATCTTCCGATCCAAGCGTCCGGGGCGAAGGAGTGCTGGATCTAATGTATCAGCGCGATTAGTGGCCATAATTACCTTGATGTTGGTGGTTTCATCGAAACCATCCATCTGATTTAATAGCTCTAGTAAAATGCGCTGTACTTCGCGATCAGCGCCGGTTTGAGCATCAAAACGTTTGGTTGCAATCGCATCGATTTCATCAATGAAAATAACGGATGGTGCATTCTGTTTGGCCAGGCGAAACAGATCTCGAACCATACGTGGTCCTTCGCCCAGGTATTTTTGCACAAACTCCGAGCCAACAACACGAATGAAAGATGCGGTGGTGTGATTAGCCACTGCTTTGGCTAGCATTGTCTTGCCGCAGCCAGGGGGACCGTAGAGAAGTACTCCGCGTGGTGGGTCAATGCCTAGAGAAACGGAAATTTACTAGTTTTCCTATTTAATTTCAACAAACTCATTTACCAATCTGCTTATACAAATGGGCGTGAGTCAATGGCAATTCGACAGCTTCGCGTATTTCTTGCTTTTGCATATCAAGTCCACCAATATCCGCATAGGTTATATTGGGTCTCTCTTCTGGCGACAACATTGAGATGGTACTGTCTGCCTCTGGAGGCACCAGGTCTACTAAACAGTTACTTTGCTTGTGCAATGCAACCGAGGCGGACGGCTTTAGTTGTTCCCTGTCGATCGTGGACAGCACGCGTACATAATAATTGGAGCCCGTGGTGGATGCCACAATACCAGTGTTCTCATCAACTGCCTCAAGAAATTGCCCAATGACCAGAGGCACAGCCTTGGCCCGCTTTACCTCTTCTTGAGCGTGCACATACTCTTTTTTCAGATAACGCTGCTCCTCCTTAATGTAGTCTTCCTGTACGTGAAGCAATTCCAGCTGCAGCTGCAATCTCTTATATATAACATAAAAATCGCTCTCATCTAAGATTTTCGGTTCATTGTTATCCATTTTGTCGTCTTCGAAAGCTAACCACTACTTTTTATTGCCCGTCAGTCAACACTGATGAGGATGACTTGAAATTTCAAATCGTTTTAGGAAATCAGTGCTGTGTAGGGCTGCCAGATTTCACATTTACGATGATTGCATGAGTCGTGAGAGCTCGTGAGTCATGAGCAGCTGATTGGCAGACCTGTTGTTGCTTTTGTATTTATGTTTTTGTTGCTGCAAACTTGGAACGGTTCTATTTTTAAAACAAATTTCGATTTTAGTTTGGAAATGTAAATTTTGCTCCAAAGAAAAACAAATATACGTTGTATATCAGGTTAATTGGACGTACTTGGCAATGCTGAAAATTTAAAGCAATTTTGATAACAATTACAATTTTGTTTACGCCGGCCGGTTATTTGAGCAAAATAACACGTCAGTGTTTGTGATATATGTAGATATACGTGAATTTACCAAAATACATACAATTTGGTGTCAACAACATGGCAATTATGTAATATGCCAATTTCATATCCAGCGAAGCTTCAATATTGATCTTTATTCGTTCGCTCACACGAATTGTGATCTGAAATGGACGGGCTGGTGTTTATGACGGCTGCGGCCCACCTCGTCTATACACCCTTCACGAAGGTCGAGGAGAGCTTCAATTTGCAGGCAATGCACGATATTTTATATCTGCGCAACAATTTCTCGCAGTACGATCATCATGAGTATCCAGGAGTTGTGCCTCGCACTTTTGTTGGGCCCCTCATTGTATCGATGTTCTCTGCTCCATTTGTGGTGCTCTTCGAGATGCTGAGCATCAATAAATTCTGGGCCCAATATGTAGGTAAAAGACACTGATAAATGAAACTCTAAACCTGGAACTTTTAAGCTAAAAAACATCTTTCACAGTCCGCCTTGTCCTAGCTGGAGCTATAACAGTTGCGTGGAACAACTTACGAAAGGCCGTTACTAACATCTACGGCATCGAAGTGCGTCTATGGTTTACGGCAATAACCATAACGCAATTTCACTATATTTTCTACATGACGCGCCCCCTGCCAAATATTTTTGCATTGCCATTTGGTAAGTTGCTTTATTATATTGCTGCTTTAAATATTAAATTACGTCTATCTATTTCAGTGCTCTATGCAATTACGTATTGGATGCGCGGCCAAACCAAGCCCTTTATCATATGCTCTGGCATAGCAATCATTGTGTTTCGCTCCGAGTTGGCACTGTTTTTGGGGTTGCTGCTTGCGCAAGACCTGCTGAAGCAAAAGTTATCTATCGATGGGTGCGGCTACAATAATTCTTATATGGCTCTTGTCACAATTGAACAATTTGTATCTTTCAGTCTGCTGAAGATTGCTTTGCCGGCTGGAGTAAGCATTTTGGCAGCTACTGTATTGGTGGACTCGTTCTTTTGGCGCCGGCTACTGTGGCCTGAGGGCGAAGTGCTGTGGTACAATACGATACTCAACAAAAGTTCCAACTGGGGCACGTCCCCATTTCTATGGTACTTTTACTCAGCACTTCCACGGGCTATGGGTGCGTCATTGTTCTTTGTGCCGATTGGCATTTACTTTGAAAGGCGCCTACGACCCCTGGCTCTTTCAGCATTGGGATTTGTGCTGTTGTACTCAATACTGCCACATAAGGAACTTCGATTTATCATATACGTATTTCCTGTTCTCAATATTGCAGCAGCCTGCGGTTGCCATCGTTTGTAAGTTTACACGCATAGCTTATGTATGCGCGTCTCTAGTAAAACTTATTTTCTTTTAAAGGTGGATGAACAGTGCTAAATCAGCATGGCATAGCTTTCTGGCATTGATTGCAGCGTCGCATTTGCTTGTCAATGTGCTGATAACCATATTCCTGCTTGTTGTCTCGGGAACCAATTATCCAGGCGGCGCAGCGCTCTCTCGATTGCATCGTCTGGAGGGGTCCAATCCAAATGTTACGGTTCATATTGCAAACTTGGCTGCACAGAGCGGTGTATCGCGTTTCATGGAAATAAACAGCAATTGGACCTATAGCAAGGATGAATCAATGAACTATACTCAATCTGAAATCGCCATTTATAGTCACTTGTTGGTGGAAGCGAAAAATAAGCACAACACGGAGCTGTGGGCAACATTGCAGGAGAATTTTGAAACTTTGGAGTTTATAGATTGTTTCAATAGCATCGGCATTCAATACAACTCCATTCTGCCAGTGCGGATAAAGACAAAACCTTGCATAGGTATTTTAAAGAAACGAACTCCTGCTGAGACAGTACTCCAACATGAAGAGAAGCCACTAAAGGAAAAGAGTCCGAAAGAAATTACGAAAAATAAACGAAAGAAAGACAAAATTGAGACAGATAAAGTGGCAGAAACTCTAAATTTGCCTTTGGATAATGTCATAAAAGAAGAAAGCAATTTGGATAGCAAAGCCCCCGAACCAATTGATAAATCCGAGCAACCCGTCTTAGAAAATGTTGCAGTGCAGGTTGATGATGACGATGGCATAGTAGCTACTGTGGAGGAAGTATCTTTGGAACTCAATGATGGTCCTGAAGCAGCAAAAGAGATCAACTTTCAGGAACTGCGAAACCTTGCGCTGAAGCAAACACCACAAAAATCCCGCGCTGCTACCAAACTCAAGATTCGAAAAATAATTGAGCAGCACTTTAGAGCCAAGGGGCGGCATATCGAAAACGATTCTGCGGAAACCCAGAAATCAGGCGTCCCACGTAGTGGACTGCGCCAATCCGTAAAGTCGATAATAAAGCAAGAGAAGATTAAAGAAATGATTGAACAGATCGCTACGATGGACTTAACTCGCATCTGCGATCTGGAGAAGACCTCAACAAAGGAGTGCTTAAAGCAGGTCATAGACAAAATGGACGAAGAAAGTGTAAATCAAAAATGACAAAATCTATGTTTAAGCCTCCTTTAGAGTCTGCCCTATAAGTTATAATTTATTTGATTATTTGTAATAAACTTGTTCCCAACAGCGAATATAATGCTAATGTAAGTTTTATTTATTTTGAATGAAATGCTGCAGTGTTAGTGATAATTGTAATGAAAACGATATGTAAATTTGAACAGTTTTCTAAATAGTAACATTACCACATATTGAGCTTCGTAAACGTTGTTTGTGTAGTTAATATGATTAGAATTAAACTCGATCTTAGATCAGGCCAATATGTAGCTAAACCATAGAATAAAATCGCCAACAAGGCCTACGACGCAAAGCACAAGGGTCGACATAAATAGAACATTGTCCATGACCCCGCCCTTGAGGAAAACAGGCTTTCCATTGTCTTCCTGATACTGCTTTTGCAGTTTGGCCATCTTGGGCGTTATCTTAGCACCAGTTCTTTCGCTCATCTTCACCGGAGACATTTCTATGGGACGACACGACACGAGCGGTGTTACTATAGAGTAACGTCCATTGATTTGGCGCAAAAGAGGCTATATACACATTTAATTAGTTTCACATATTTATATGAATGTATATTTAGACCTATAAATACGTACACGCAATTTTGATGCCAGATTCCTTTGCATTGTGGAATACAATTTGCAAGAAAAAACAAATTTATTTTTTTATTACAAATAAAAGTAAAATTTTTCGAATGACTCCGATAGCTCACATAGTATACTATGTTTTAAAATTGATCCAGATTGTACATATGTACATACATATGCATTAATTTTAAAATGCCTACTATTTCAATGAAATTGAATGTAATTCTCTGCAAAACATAGATTTAATGAATGTGATGTTAAAGATAATTTTAAATTAATTTAAGAAGTAAACATCTTTGTAAAGTTACATTAAATTAAAATTAAGGTTTGCTATCTCGAGGCATTTAAGCTTTTTCCGCCAATACATCGATAACACTGATATTGAAGCCGGGGCTGGCACAAAATATCGCGCATGAATCGATTTTACATGTTATACAGCCATAAAGCAAAAATCTTTTAATTCCAAGAAAGTATTCTGTGTAAAAGACGCATTCGCAAAATTAATAAAAAGGATAAGTACAAAATTAATAAGAAAATTATAACTATGGCTTTGGCCACCTACTTAAACCGTTCCGTTGCTCGAAATTGCACGCTAAAGCCCATGGAGGCCGAGCATTGTGCCATACACTTGAACAGCGGTGATAATGTGCTGGGACGCTGCAAAGAGACTGGGATCCGTGATGCACGGTGTTCCAAGAAACAGCTTCGATTACAAGTGAATTTGGAGATGGGCCGCATTCAGTTGAAGGTGCTGGGTGTCAACCCATGCGGTATCAATGGTGCCATGGCCATGTATCACACGGAATGCGAGCTGCGGCAT
This sequence comes from Drosophila navojoa, assembly GCF_001654015.2. The sequence continues at coordinate 110,440 of NW_022045884.1, forward strand.
GGTGATCTGTTGGAAATTGTTTATGGCCGTCATCCCTACGAGGTGGTTTTTACTCCCGCACCAGAAACACAAAACGACAACGCAGAAACCACCGCAGAAGAGCAAGCGACACTTGCAAAGGAAATTGCCAATAAGGAAGAGAAATGGGATTCTGTTGCGAATGGTAAAATGTTAATCTATAACAGTGCTGGTTTGACTCCCTCCAGCAAGATAGCAGCCTATGACATGGATGGCACCATCATCAAGACAAAGTCGGGAAATGTATTTCCGAAGAATACCGACGATTGGCAGATCATCTATCCCGAGGTGCCTCAGAAGCTACAGAGCCTGCATAAGGACGGATACAAAATTTGTTTCTTCACCAATCAGGGTGGCATAGCGCGGGGCAAAGTCAACCTAGACGATTTTAAGATAAAAGTCAAGAACATTGTGAAGAAATTGGGTGTACCGGTGCAGGTGTTTATAGCTATAGGCGATGGCTACTATCGCAAGCCGCTGCCAGGTATGTGGAAGCATCTGCTCAGCGAGATGAATGAAAGTGTTGCCATAAAGTTGGATCGTTGCTTCTTCGTGGGCGATGCAGCCGGAAGGCCAGAGACAGGCAAGGGTGCCACAAAGCAACGGAAGGATCATTCACTAGCAGATCGTCTTTTTGCTACAAACGTCGGCGTCTGCTTCTACACGCCCGAATCACATTTCCTGGGTAAACGCGCGGAGCACTGGAACAAGCCAGACTTTGACCCAAGTAGTATAAGCAATCAGACACCACAGTTTGAACCGGACGATGTTGAGTTTGACACAAAGAAATGCGAGATGATTATTATGGTTGGTCTGCCCGGCTCAGGAAAGAGCCACTTCTGTGCGGAGGTGCTTGGCCCCAAGGGCTACAAAATCATCAGTGCAGACACTCTGGGTAGCACACAGGCATGCCTAAATGCGTGTCAACGTGCGCTAAACGCTGATAAGTCATGCGTGGTGGATAATACCAATGTGGACGTGGCATCACGTAAGAGATTCATGTCTCTGGCTATGGAGAAGGGCGTTCCGTGCCGTTGCTTTGTGATGAATGTGACAGCAGCGCACGCTAAACACAATATTGCTTATCGCGAGCTCTTGGAGACTGACCACTCTCCCATCAATGATATGGTGTTCAACATGATGAAGAAGAAGTATATTGCACCAACTATGGGCGAAGGGTTTACTTCAATTCACAAAGTGAACTTCAGGCCAAACTTTTCTAATGAGGAGGACGAGAAACTATATAAAATGTATTTGGTTGAGAAATAACCATTCGCCTTTAATCCAATGTAAATATTCGTTTAGCAATATCATCTATAAGCCAGTCCATGGAACTTAGCAGCTTTTCCCCAGTTACTGCACTCACTCCAGCTACCAACCAGTGATGCGTAGTGATGTCATCCAAACTTAGTATCTATAATCGTAAATTATTTTAAATTTATATGGATAATCGAAATAAATGTCTACATTAATACCTCTTTGATTTCATTTGAACTTAAAGCGCCCGGCAAATCCTGTTTATTGCAGAGGACGAGTAATGTCGCCCCAGCCAAGCGCTCCTCTTGAAGCAGCACTTGCATCTCCTCCTTACACGATTCCATTCGCATACGATCGGCACTGTCGACGACCCAGACCAGCCCATCTGTGCATTCAAAATAGTTGCGCCAATACGAGCGCAACGACTTCTGTCCGCCCACATCCCACATATTTAGTGTGTAGCCGTTGTGTTCTAGTGTCTTGATATTAAAGCCCAGCGTCGGCGAGATGGAGTCAATGGGCTCTCCATTAAAACGCTTAAGTATGGTTGTTTTTCCTGCATTGTCTAAGCCTCTGCAGAAAAATGAAAACCTGATTCACAATTTTGTACAACTTTGCAGAAAATACTTACAGCAATAGAATACGCATCTCTTTTTCCTTTTGACGCATCTTTTTTAATACTGTCAGAAAGCCCATCACGTGTTTTTATATTTTACTGTCTTTTAAAAATAATAAATAGATTTAATATAAACAGTTGTATTTCCAGGAGGAATATTTTAATATATTTTTAATGTGAATGGCAAATCGTGAGAATGCCATTTTACAAAAAATCTGGCAACGCCGTTCTCCAAAAAGTCAAACAGCTGTCATAATCTGAGGCCCGTGAATTTTTCGCTCAGCTCTTCGTACGATTTGTATTTAGACTGCTTAAAATAAAAATAACTTCAGCAAAATTATGAATTTGTCCAGAGTAAGTACGAATAGAAGATAAATATTACTTGTGGACTATGAAAACACTGAATTATTAAATCCATTGATCTGGGAGACTGGATATATTATGGTTCAATTACGTAAGATTACTGGAAGACCCCAAACTAACCGCACATTTTGTTATCGCAGGCCGTTGTCCGTAGCTTTGCTACCACCGCCTCTCGTCGTGCCACCGCGACCAGCAAGGATCAGATTGAGAAGGGTTACTTCGAAATCCGCAAGGTGCAGGAGCATTTCCAGAAGAAGGACGGCAAGCCCGTTTTCCTAAAGGGCTCCACATTCGACAGCGTGCTCTACCGCGTCACCATGGCGCTTGCCCTGGTCGGTATTGGTGGCATGGGCAAGCTCTTCTGGGAGCTCAGCGTGCCTCAGAAGGACGAATAAGGCGCAAGCAGTATAGTCTAACCCCTTAAGCTAAGCCATTACCAGCAAATCCGCAATCCCATCTCCGGCATATTTGTTGCAGCGTAGTAACCTTATATTTCTGTGTCCTGATAGTGTAAGTAGTCCGTGCATCATTATGGGATATTTAATAATTTGTATTCATTTTGCAGTGCTAGAATCCTGGTATACAACCCCTAGATTGTGTTGCTTGTGTTAGAATAATTAAGTTCAAAGTGTAACTCAACATTCACAAAAGCATTTCAAGCGTGGAAATATAAGATCTTGGCTGTAAACTAAGAAGATTACAAGAAGTTTTATTTCGGCAATTTATACAACCGAATCTTATGCTCGGATTGGGTTCTCTTTCCTTACAAGCTTGCCGAATATTGTTATTTTTGGTTTCGGTTTACAAAAAGAAAACAGAAAATTTAATTGCATTGACATTAAGTAAACAAAAACAGTGTGACAAAATAAAAATTGCCGCCGTTGTGCCGATGGTGTTGCCTTGGATGTGGCGAGGAGTCCGATTTATAAATCAAAGGGCGGCAACTCGGCGCGTTGCCTTTGGCATGGAAATGTATTTTAAATCGAGCGAATCATGCTGCGCTTTAACACACATTGCCAACCACACACACACACACACACACTCAGTCAGTCAGCATAGTGTGCATTTATTAATAACTGAGAAGCAGAAAAGGAAGAAAAAGCCTACAGAAGTGCAGCGAAATGTGCAATTTAAGGCGTTTTCATTAGTTATTTCTCCATAAACACTTACATAAAACTAAAGCATTTAAAATAAAAAAGGGAAACACAAATATAGCTATTTTAAGAGTTTTTTCTGTGCAATTCACACATACTTGCACATTTTCTGTTAGTTTCTATCTGCATGTGTGTGTGTGCGTGTTCGGATGGGTGGGCGGGGCGAAATAAGTCGAAGAACAACTATTTTGCTATTTCATTTGCCGTTACGGCACATTTAAATTTTGAGATGTGCACGCGAAGCGCATAAAAATGAACGCGAGTTTACCGTTAACATATTTTGGATGGATGATGTGTTAGTGGCTGTGTGTGTGTGTGTGTAGGTGGTTCAGTACTTACATAGAATCGTCTGTTTCTTCATCTGGAGTACAGATTCTGTTAAGTTGCCCAACATCCATCTCCTCTTCTTTCCTAATTAATTGTGTCTTGGCCTGCAAAAATAATGAACATTTGTCGCAAACTTATTATATTACACAGACTGTGAAAAATGTGTATATGACAAAATTCCAACTAGCACTTGGCTTGAAGCAGCAGGATCTAGAATATCATCAGCAGCAGCCATCACATCATGAGCATCAGCCTCACTATGACGCCGACCGACGGCCCAGCTCCGGCTCCGTTCACACGTTCCACACGACTGCCCACAGCCAAATTACAATAATAACTCAAAACGCATAGAAGATGCGAAGCTAAATGTTTTGCTCCAATCCTTTGCCAAAAACAACAAAACAACAACCAAAAAGGGCGGGAAGTAGCGTGTAGAATCAAGAATCGAAAAATGTGTTTCATTAAATGTTATTTATAGTCAGCAATTTTATGCATTTAAAGCGCGTCTATCAACGGCAACATCAGCATCAGCATCGGCATCTGAGCATCGCCATGCGGAAACGACGGGGACGCCATATTGAAATTAACTGTGCTGCGCTTTGATGAAGGGCGCTAGAGTGAGATAGACACTCAGCGAGGGCGAGAGAGAGCGCCATTGTAACCCCCATAGAAATCCCGATCGAGATCGGGATCGGGATGAGGATGTGGGGACCATACGCGTGTGCTTATGGCACTAAAAAACTTTCACCTTTTTCAGAATCGTTTTGCATTTGTTTGTTTTCACTACGGCATAGATAAATTTGTAGTTTTATTTTAACGTGAAATATTGCCGGGCAAACGGCAAGCGGCGCGCGTTCTCCATCTCCTGTGCCAGTGCCTGTGCCAATGCTCCACAGACGCAGGCCACAGCCATAGCCACCGCCACCGCCACCGCCGCAGCAGCCGCAACCACAAATCAGAATGTCGTTGAAGCATTCAAGTGCAACCGCCGTGAAGCGAACTCGTTGCTTCTGCTGCTGCTACTGCTGCAGCCTCTGTCTCTGTCTCTGTGGCTGTGCTCGACGGCGGCAAATCTCGACAACTCTCAGATGAACGGCCGATGAGTGAGCAACGTCAGCGTTTCGTCTTTTGTCATCTTGGTCGTCATCTTCAGTCTTGGTGCTCAGCTTAGACGTCTGGCAATTTTTCTGTATCGATCGATCGATCCAGCCGGGCACGTCCCACAATATGTCCAACATGTCTAACATGTCCAAAACGAAACCAGTTTGGCCTATTAACACTTCGATTACAACTCAACTCTTTTTGCCACCGGTCGAGCACGATCTTTCTGGGTGGTCTTGAGCGACGCTTTTAGTTAAATTTTTGATTTATTTGAGCTTCAATTAGCCGTTGAACAAATCTTGTTTATTTGCTTTTAATTATTGTTTGAAACCACAAAGCCGTGCCCCTGGCACAGGTGAGCTCTGGCGACTGACTGAAACAACTTTGCGGCTCCATTGTTGCTTCCGACTCATCTCTAACTGGCCTGGGCAAACCGTCGAAGAAGGTTTTTAATTAACACCAACAATATAATTTACGAAAAACATCAAATACGCGCACATTATTAATGCATGTTTAACTGATTCCCTACACACAAAATACAATCGAATTATAAACACGGCTTAAGTATTCGGTAAGAGCCGAGACAGTCGAGAAGAGAAGAACTATTAATTGAGCTGACTGGGGCGGGCAAGCCTGCTTAATTATTATTGAAATAAAAATAAAATAGATGCAAGTGATGCATTCAGCAGGGATGTTGCGATTTGTAGAATGGCATGCTTAATTGTTTATTTATAATGTTAATTAAGTTTAAGTGCAACAACATTTTCATATTAAACTTATACATGATTGACTCTGGGGATTGTGTTTTGATAAATAAACAGAAACCGAAACAGAAATATTGAAACAGACTACGGCATGCTTGCCGGAAAAGCAAAACTCTTAAAAATACCCAAAATGCATTTTTAAAATTTATAAGCCATAACGCCCCCCAGACAATGGGAATGGGAATTCGAAATAGAAACAGGCAGCAACAACAAAACTCAAATCGGCGTGAAAGATGCGCTTCCCATTTTCCGTTGCTTCAGCCAATCCCGACGAAATGGGCGAGCAAGATATTCGGGCCTGTGAAATTGAAACCGATGAGAAGTAGAAACATATGTCCACCCTCTCACACTCACAGCCGATGACTTGTCCTGTCCCACCTAGCAAGCCTAGCGGGCCTAGCGGGCAATGTTGTAACATTACAGCTTCATTGGGTCGTTAGCTGTGCGCGGGTGCGAAAACCTCTCGGATCAGGTGACAGTCGCGGTGCGTTGCCTCTCAAGTGAGCCGCTTCAGGTTTATTCCAATAATTCATCGTTAACTGCAATTGCGCTGAGCCATTTAATGTCCACGGCACAGGACGCAACGCTCAAGTGGCCGACCGACCGACCGATGTACAACATATTCATCACTGACTAGTTACCAGGCGCACTTCTAACGCTGTCCAACCCACCTTAAGTGCTCGGAGCTGGCGTAGACAATTTGACGCTTCCGTCCAGCGTTTACACCCTTTGCCTTTGGTGTTATGTAAGCGAGTGCCGACTTGGATGCTGCTCTGAATGTGTCAATTATATAGCACATTTTGCCCACTTCACGACACTTGAACTCTCCCACTCCCGTTCCCGTGCCCAGTCCCGCTCCTGCTCTCGCTCTCTGCTCCTGCTGCCTCTGTTACGCATTTATATTTTGTTTTCTCAAGTGTTGAGCATATTTTTTGTTCGTCTCGGCTTGGCGAAGATCTGGCTGTTGTTGTTGTTGTTATTGTTATTTTTGTTGGGTGTTATGAGACAAAAATAAGAAAGAGAAAAACACATAATATTCATTTGTTATGCTTGTCATTTGTCGCTGTTGGCGGCAACTTCAAAGCATCTTCCCCAATTTGTTAAACGCAGATAATTTTGTCTTCGTCTCCGTCTTGGGATCGTCTTCGTTGCATGGAGCTTTTAATTTTCGCATATGGCTAATTATTTAAAAAATTGTATTTTCTTTTTGTCAAGTGTTGGGTAAGAAAGTTAACTTGAAAAAAATATCACATACTTATTAAAAACATAAGTAAGTAAAATTCTTAAATTTAATTGATATATCGAGACAAATATAGGAAGTATGAACGATAGGTGTCCCAAAGAAAGTTAAGATCCAATAAGGTTCGATTTATAAAACCTAGAAAGTAATTATTTATACAAAATAAATAAGAACTTATCCAATTATAACAGATTGCGTATATACATATTTTTCACATATTCAGTCAATATTAAATTTTATGATACTCAAGTAAAAGTATGTGACTCAAAAAATGTAATTACTAAAAATTTAATATCTAATTGCTGAATACAAATATTTAATACAAAGAGTAAAATAAGTAATGAGAACAGACTTTATTTTTCTGTTTATAGAAATAGTTAACAAATGCAGAATTTTAATGTATGCAATGTTGAAGTATTTTACTTGAATTCATGAGAATCGCAAAGTAGGGCAGAGACAGAGAGCAATATTTAGTTTATTTGCGGTCAGTCTTTGATATACAAGCATACACATATATCGCCATATGGACATACATATTCACAGCCACATATACACATACACTCATACACAATTTGAACGATTGTCAAGAAAACTTAACTTACTGTCATACTTATAATATAGGCATATGAGCAAATGGAGTCGTACTTAAATTCATAAGAATCTTCGAGAAGAGTTTTCTTCTAACTTTAGAATGTTTTCAGTGGATAATTATATACGTTGCACGCACATCCAAAACGATCAATTTATGCATTATTAAAAATTTTCGGCTTTAAGTTTTAATTTTTTATATAGATGTATTTGATTATATATGCATATATACGAATGATTACATGTAAAATAAACAGTAAGGCAACAAAACAAATCTGATATTCAAGAAAAAAAAAAATTATTTTAGATAATGCGAGTAAATTTGTTTGCCAAATTGATAGATAAAAAAAGTGGTATAGTTAAAACAAAACAAAAATGATGTGCTTAATAATATTTCTTATTGCAAACATAGGAAGGGAGCATGGAATAAATAAAAACAAATTATTAATTGATTGAAATTGAAGCCTTATTAACATTTTCAGGATCACCACATCACAATATTCTGTTATATTGTAAAAGCTCAAGAGAATTGCACACAAAATAGACGATTACAATGGCGAACATCAGAGCTCGCCTGTGAGAGAGCAGAGAGTGGAATCCGCATCAAAAGGTACGCGCAGGTAGGCCAAAGCGATCGCAAGGAGGCGTGTCCAACTCGTTGGCGAGAGTGTGTGCGTGTGCAGTGCACACAATGGCAATGTGTTCGCTGGCTCGCTCACTCACACAGACGCACAGGCCGAAAGATGCAAATGTGAACGTAATAAAAGAGAGTGAGATAGGGAGAGACCGAAAGAGAGCGAGAGTGAGAAAGGCATGGGACGGGTGGCATTCTAATGAGCGAACGACAACAGAAATTGGCAGCAACCATTAAATGACGAAATAAAATATTAGTGACAATGATATGAAGACAACAACATTTCTTATAATTAAGTCTAACCATGCGAGGCAGAACGCCTCGGCTAGAATCGAAATGCAGCATCCCAGCATCGCGGCGTCCCAGCAGCGCCGACAGCAGCCGCACCAGAGACAAGGTGGAGCGGGCCATGACCCCCTCCTGCTTGGGGAAATGCGAAAAGGGATATGGCCCTGCGCCGCTTTATTAGCAACAACGATCGCTCTAATGATACGATTTCGTTAATGAAGCAAAAATAGATGCACGCGATCATCAGCTAAAAGGCGATGCCGAACTAGGCGGTCTGCCTCGGCCCCGCCTCCCAGCTGCAGACAAACTGCAGGCCTCGTATGTGTGTGATGCTAAAAAGTCATGACATCGCTCGGGCACACTGCGGAACGCTACGGATACGCTTACTTGCTTCAGATTGGCCATTCAAGCATTCAAAAATTAACTCCGCCCGGTTGCGTATGGTTAGTCAGAGTCACAAGAGCAGACTACTCGTGCGCAGCTGAGATACGCGAGTGCACAACTACAAGAGATACGCTCACAGAAACACAAACACAAACACAGGCGCATATAGATATGCATACATGTATCGCTGGTAACGTACAGAAGCGTATCGCGGGTAATTGTTAAGATTTGTGATCAAATATGCTGATCGGTTCATACAAATTGAGTTGGTAACAGCACCATACATACACTGTCAGAGCATTTGAGTTATATTTCATGTTTTGAGTACCAGAAAAACCACATTTCATTTGATAGTTCTTTCATACGTTGGGCGCTGACTGCTGTGAATGCGCTCCTGTTCGCTAACAGACATTCTTCATTTTTGTTATTTTGCCAGCGAACTAAACACACGCACACCAACACACAGCAGCAGCGCCATTAAAACCAACAAATACAAAGCGATCGCCGCCCTCAGTGAGAGTGTGTGCGATGTGAATGCGAGTGTGAAGAGGAAACACACGAGCAAGCGCACTCACACACACAATAACAGTGGCAGTCAGGCGTTGAGCTCGGGAGAGCGAGAGTATGAAAGAAGGAGAGAGAACGAGATCTTGGTATGCTGCGTCGAAGTCGCCGTCGCCGTCGTTGTCGTTGCTAGCTTTGGCTGCTGGTTCTTTTCGCATGTGGCTGTGGATTGATGAACGTGAGCGACCGTTAGTCGCAGCAGACACGGGTGATGAACAACAACAAGTTGGGGAGCTGTGACTGTCTGTACAAGTGAAACGCGCGCTGCTCCCACACGGATCACGGATCACGGATTACTAGTGGAAGAAAAGAAAGAAACGGGCAATTGGATTTTAATGCGGAACTGCATGTGACAAGAATAAGTGCGATTTATGTGCTCGATGCCGATCAATACAAACATGCATAATTAATTAATGGAAAATATATGGCCAGCGTTGATGCTTATTATTCATATATTGCATAAAATTATAAAAGTAAATTTAATCTAAAGTGACCAGAAAAAAGTCGGGTGTGAAAAGTGTGTGATAATTATTGAACGAAAGTCAAAGATCTATTGCCAAAATGTGCTAATCAGATTTTCAGTTGTGGTTCAACAACTCACCTGTGTGTATAGCCAGCTAGTAGGCCAGTAGCTCACCCAAAAGCGACTCTTAAACGAAGCGAAGCGCCAACCCAATCGAAACCCAATCTGGCAATCCAATTGGCGTCGCGCCGGCAACAAGCGCCGATAATTTGTGCAAATTTCATGCCCTAATTGAAACTAACAATACGGCCAAGTGTAATTATTAAACGGTTAACCCACTCGATTATAATTAAATAAAGTGGAACGAGTGCACAGGGAAAGTACTCAAAGTGGATTTGGAGTCAAGTGAGATCAGCAGAGATAGCTTAAAGCAGATACAATTGTGGAGTTCTTTAATCTGGAAATGGATCCAGGTATGTTGAGGCGGAGTAGTCTAAGTATTCAACGGTAATACAATGTATATTGTAGTAATCCCTTTCATACATTTCTTTGCTAAGTTGCAAGATCACTCTTGGTCTATCCACAATATATACTCTATCTCCGTCGGCATTTATGGCTTTAGCTTCAATATACATATCTTCGTTTCTGAAGTGGGGAAATTCGTGTACGCAAGGCGGACATGGGTAAAGTGGTTCGGCGCATGCTACATCCTGTTAACCCAGTCGCCAAGCGAGCACCTGACTCGGTGTCGCAATGTCCAATGCAAACACGGAGCAGCTACCGTTGAGTGCGAGTCCAAGACACTTTTCGGTATGGTCGTATTTGCTTTTTGATTTTCGTTTCAAGATGGGCAGCGATGCCGTCGCCACTTGCCCCTTGCCGCCTGCTGCCTGCCGCCTTCTGCGCATGATCGACAGCCTCCCGGTAGCAATGTCAACTGTTTGCTTTGGCTGCAGATGGGCGATGGCAAGTAGAAAATGTCGCCGTTGGCCGCGGAGCCATTGCCTCTAATTTAACTAATGATCGTTGTAATGTTTGTGGTCTGTGCCACAGTGTTTGCCGTGTGGTCTTCGCTTTTGCCGTCAAGTGTCCGTGTCTCTGTTTGTCCACTTGCTTTGGCCCAAAAAACAAGAGGCACCAACAAAAAATAAAATAAAATAAAAGTACCGCATAACTTAGCTGACCAAAAGCTGGCCGTGTAGAGATTTGTTTTACCTGTCCGATTTGTTGACACATCGATCCACAATTAAGCTTCAGCGCAATCTTCAAAACAAAGGCAATTTCAATATTTTTTGGCATGCGCTTAAGCAGGTGCGTTACGTGCCCTTATTATGTAATTGTCGTATTTTTCGATTGACTGTAGAAAATAGTCTTTATCTGAAGTCTTTATACAGTCGAAGGAGATGTTGTTCAAGTTATCTAGTCCTTAACAGAACAGTGAATAAATAACAGGAATAAAATCTTGGATTTCTTCTTATAGAAATCTATTTTTTTAAGGCTCTAGTTGGATAGGTTTGAAAACATCTGCTTTGCTGAAAGCAATGCGTTCTTAAACAAAAAATAATAATATAGATTTGATATTTTTTTATTTACTTATGAAGTCAATTTAAAATCTTTTATTTTTCTCAAAAATATATCTAAAATATCTTAAACTTGTTTCTGATAATAAAATCGAAAAACGTAGGTAAAATAAAAAAAAAATAATAATAATGACAATACTAATAAGAATAATTCCATATAATAATAAAATATATGTACCCAAAAATAATACATATAAATTAAGTAAATTTGTTTTTTTTCTACGCTTCGATAAATGTTTGCTTATAAAATATAATATCTTCATCCTGAAGTATTAATATAGCTTCAAATAATTGAATAAGTCCAGTGTTTATATTACCTTTTTCTGCTATCATTTTCCTATTCACTGCTTATGTTAAATGTAATCAATGTAACTATTATTTAGCATTACCAAGCTGGGGATCTTCCACTTGGGTGCATTAATGACTTGGTTTCGGATGAGTTTGACAAACTGTTTGTGCGCCGCATTGTTTGCTTAGAACGGCCAGACGCTGCTGCAGACAGAGAGCAGTGGAGCCAGCGGAGTCTGTGGAGTCAGAGTTGTAGTCAGAGTTGGAGTCGGAGTGGCGATGGCTATGTAGATGCAGAAATGCGTGACTAACGGCTACCGGTAGCCATCTACTTCGGTAGCTAAACATAAAAGCCTGCCACAGGCTGCCAGCGGGCGCAGTGGCGAGATGCTAAAATCACAGAAATGGGCAGTAAAACAAAAGGCAAGCAAAACAACAACAGCAACTGCGACGACGACGACGACGACGACGACGACGACGACGACGACGAAGATGACGGCGACCAAGACGGTCACAAATGCAGGCAAACACTTGAGCGAGAAAAAAGTCGCGTCAATGTGTACACGTCTTAATGGAACTGTATATAAGCACACACACACACACATATGTATATTATGGGTAGAGCTGTGCGGCCAGGGCATCGTAAAAACTCCTGGTTCCCTCCGATATTCCTGATTGCGTTCAAGTTTTGGTCAACGCTCCACTGACTTGATTATATGGCGTCGCTGGCCCGCACAGGCGACTTTAATTAAATCAGCCGGCTGCTAGCTGGTGCGTGTATTTCATTATGCTGATGGCCGCCCACTTGGAGCCGCTGCCAAAGGATCTGGTGACAAGTGCGAGTGCGAGTGCCAGTGCCATATGTCATATGTCATATATGCCATATGCATAAACAATGACCGCTTGGCTGGCGAAACTCTGCTCATTAACATAAGTTTAATGCATTTCTAATCGCTGCATCTGCCGCAAGTGGGGGGCACGTGTTGGCGCCCCATGGGTCGTAATTAATGCGAGCCCATCAATATGATGCCTAAGCCAGATGCCAGAACTTGACTCAGACTAACCCCTTGATGGCTACGATATTCCCAAAGGAAGCCGACGACCTACGACCGGAACCGCAGCCTCCAGAGTTCAAAGTGCGTCGGGCCAAACACAATTTATGCATGTCGCCGGCGAGCTGAGGCTGAGCTGCCAGCGAGCGGATTCGGTTCTAGTACATTGGCAATGATTGCTTGTTTTTGTATATTTGTCTTTGCCTTAGTTGCTCTCGCCAGGCATTTGGGCAATGCGCGCTCGCATTGTCCACATTCTTGGTACGCGTAATTGAAGTCAGCGCAGCATGTCTTGGGCGCGCCCCTTTTTACATGCGCCGGCAACGGGAACGGGTACGGCACGGCGAGCATTGAGAGAGAGAAACCGAGCAGTCCCGACGCTGTCATATTTTGTGCTAGTGCTCCTAGCCTGCCTAGCGGGATCTAGTGCGATGGCAGCCTGCGGTTGCGGCTGCCGTGATTTATGGAGCCATTCATTTCTGTTGACAGACAAAGTTGTTGACGCTGAAGGAATCTATTTAGTTTTATGTACTTTTGATATCCACACGCAGAGGGAGCCACAGCCGGGGCGAGGGCCAAGCCGAGGGCAAGGGTGAGATCGTTGGGCATGTGGCGCATGTGCGCCAAGGCGGAGCCCACACAAACTAATGAGCTTAATTTATAAATTAAGGCAGTGGCTTACATCGGATCTAAGATTTATATGCGCACTCAAGTCAATCTGATGCAATGATGTTTACAAGCAATTATTTATTGAAATCTTATCGAAATACTCGTTGATATTGTTAAAAGAGTCGTAAATAAAATAATAAATAAATATATAATTAATTAAAGTTATTAAATTGTAGTCTAGTCCTTAGTTCTTCAGTTGGAAGTACCGAAATGAGGAGGAATCTACTTAAATTTCGTAACTGTAAAATACATCTTTATATACATTTTAAATTTGGAGACTCTAGCTTGAAAGATGTAGAAGATATAATTTTTAAAGTGATCTTCGATAAGGTTTTTTATCGATAAAAAAGTATCGGAATGAGTTATCG
>NW_022045884.1:127448-161752 GCF_001654015.2 Drosophila navojoa
TCTCTCTCTCTCTCTCTCTCTCTCTCTCTCTCTCTCTCTCTCTCTCTCCCTCTCATTCGCTGTCTCACGCAGTTCTTTTAATCTGAGCATTGATATGATTGCCACTTAGCTGATTAACAATTTTATTTATTTATAAATGTATAAACGCCTGTATAATAAGTATATATTTATTGTTATTTTTTGCATTTTGTAAAAAAAATGAACAGCTAGTATATTATTTTTAATTAGTTATAGTTAGTTAAAGTTTGTTAATTGCTCCTGTAATTGGATTTGCATGCTTCAGTGAGTTTTTGGTGAACCTTTCGCGTTTTCATACACAAATATTATGTGTATTCAAGTGCGGCATGCCTTTTGCTAAATTTAATTGCCGCAGTTAGGTCTGAGCGGTTTTTTGTCAAAGCGAAAGTTGTTTCTCCTCGGCCTCTCATCTCTCTTTGTTTCACACAAAATTCCAAGAATTAGAAAGCGCAGATAAGGTCGCAATGCAGCATCTCTGCTGCTGCTGCTGCTGCTGCTACTCCATTTGCTGGAGCAGTTTGTAATTTGTTTATCGGCCGTCTCGAGTGCTGAATGCAGAACAGTGCCCGCCATTGTATTCGGCAATTTCCCAGAATTTATGAATTATAATTTCGCTTTATAGACAATTTTAATTGGGCTTTTTATGGCCTGCGTCGGGGCGGCAGCGTCTCCCTTAAGGGATGCCCGGCTAACTGGACAGCGTATAGGATTCCAATGCAAACAGAGCCATTTGTAAGCCATTTGTACCCGCTACCGATAGCGACTTCCGCTGAGCTCGCAGCGGCACCCGCACCAGGATTCTGATGACAGCCCGCATCGATGCATAAGACCAAAATCCATCGGCAAATATTGGCAGGGCAGGGCAGGGCAGGGCTAGGGCCGGGTAGGGCATGACTGGCCCTGACAAAAACAAAAAAGAAAAAATGAGTTTATGATTTTTTAAGCTGTTTGCCAGAGCTCTTCACATTTCGTAGGTGTTTGCTTTTCATTAACAGAAGCGACTGAAGCGCAGCTACTACCGATCGCAGTCGATCTCTCGCCGGCTTGTTTGCCTTGATTAGCTGAGTGACTGAGTGGAAATGGCAGGATGCGGATACTCATTAGAGACAAAGTAGCTCTATCTTACGAATTGATTCTTTATAGTAGACATCTGAGCAAACATGGGCCAGAGCGTGCATTAAAGTAGCCCCAGCCCAGTTTTGTCTGTGATTTTTTGCTTTTTATGCGTAACTTAAAATTAAATAAACAATAATACATGCATGGGTATAGAGTATGTCTACGTGAAAAGTGGGCTCTCTACATTCGAAGGTTTCCATAAGCAAACAAACACGCAAAATAAACCCAACAGCAACGGCAACGGGCAAACACTTCAGCTGCACCTGAGCTGGGAGCTGCCCCGCTCATCGTGCATGCATCGGTCTCTGATCGTAACCGACGCGACTCTCTCGAATTTGAATCCTCAACGGCGGTGGCATGTTTGCACCTTTAATAAGACCAGCCGACCAAGCCAACCAGACAACAATAATAACAACAACAACAACAAAAACAAGAATGCAACGCCGACGGCGGGTCATTGTGGCACGATCGGAAGGGTCACTGCAGGCGACGCGACGGTAGCTCCGAGTTAAATCTCTCGGCTAAGTAGTGTTTGCTTTCCGCACGCCCATTGCAATAGAATCTTTAAATACATATGTATTTACTTTGTTTCCATACATTGTTTTTGTTTTTTGTGGGGTCCCTGAGGCTGAAACTCGTTTTTTAACAAGATCATCTCACATCTAACAGCTGAATGCTAACTTTTATTGGAGAAACTCTATGATACGTTGCATATGCATGGCAATAATTTATCGAAATTTGTGTGTGGGACAAATTTGTGTTTGGCACGTCGCGAAAAATGTTTGCATATAAAGTTCTTGACTCATCTCGAGCCCCGATCGAAGGCGAATTATGGGGAATTGAATTGTAGCGTTAATAGCGAAAATACGTGACTAATTTGACTGCAGGCACCGGCTCCGGCTCCAGCTTCGGCTCTGGCCCTGGCTCTGAGCCGGCCGGATGTTAATGCCCATTGGCCATAAATCACAAAAGCCAAACATTGGGTTTCCAGCGTGGGCTAAAGATCATCAAGCTGGAAAGATAAGCCCATATATAACTGCTGCAGTTGCAACTTTATCTCCAGCTCAAGTTCAATGTGTTTAAGTCCGGCAATTTTTCGGGCTAGTTAGCTTGGAGCTCTGTCTTATCGAGGCACATTCATAACTCAATATAATAATTAACTAGGCGCACGCACTTCACATTCGAATGGTCAACTTTGGCGCCCATTAATCTTTAATAATTGCCGAAAATTGATGTCATGCGTATTTGAAAAGCCATTCAAATGACACAGTAAGCATTGATCTAAAGCAACAACAACAACAAAAAATGGGGGAAAAAGAATGCGAGGAGACAACGCACCATTCATTGGGGCAGAGACTAAGACAGAAAATATTTGTGGAGACAAATTTATGAACGTTTAGCACAAAAGTCAAGCACTCGAAGATAATGTTGTTGAGTAGAGCAACAAATTGCAGCTATCAATGCGGATGCCACAAATGCCGGAGCAGTCGAAGTCGAAGAGGCAGACGCACAGATACTCCGCCGGATCGCAGGCAGACGAAGAAAAAAATAAAAAACTACAACAACTGCTACGGCGAAGGGAACATACATTTGTCGAATGTGTATGATCTTTGGCGTTACTCCTGTGTGGCTCTGTGGATGTGCTACGTGGGCCCCCTTTGTAACTCAATTCGAAAATAATTAACGATCGCAAGATTACAAATGTCAAACATAATGTCAAGTTGGGCTGCCGGCGTCTCACATTGGCTGTCACTGGGAAAATGCCAAGCGAAATGTTCAAAGAGGACACAACAGCACAGGAAAACCACCGAGCCTCAAGCTGAATGGACCGACCGGCCGACCAGCCACACCACTGAGAGTCTCTGCTCGCACCACCAGCCACCAGCCAGACGGCAATGCGTGTGGGTCTGCGTTGAGCGCCAGCCGATTTGTTGTGACTTATGTCAAAACAATTGTGTGGATCTTGATCTGGCGGCTGTTGAATTCCGAGTGGCTGCTTCTGGCTGAGATTTGGCTAGGATTAGCATCACAACACTTGGCTCAACTCTTGTTTCATAACACACATACATATGTACATGTACATCTATATTAAATGCAAAATTTAGAATGCAAATGGCTGCAATTCATCAAATACTAAACAAGTCTAAGAAATATCGGACATATTCTATTCGTATAACCAAATCCCTTTAAGCAAATCGTAACTTAAATTAATGAAACCGCTCGAGCGATGTTAGTTAACGTGCACCTGGAGCAGGCGGAGCAGCAGCAGCTGTATCAGCAGGAGGAGCCACCGCAGCTGGTGTAGTTACGGCAGGAGCAGCAGTTGGGGCAGCAGTTGGAGCACTTGGAGTAGGTGCAGCTGTTGCTGGCGGATTGGTAGCACTCGTGTTGTTCGCCTGGCCCACAATAACCGTGCAATTGCGACAAATTACTGGAAAGTTAAATCGGATTAATAGGGGGGAACTTAAAGGGAGCTCCGCTCGCTTCATACAATACTCTTCCGACTCGTCGCTGTCGTAGTCCCCGAATAGACTCGATATCCAATCATAGACATCGTTCTTCTGCAAAGATACATATATTTGAGTGCGTGAGTCATGCCCAGTGGAGAGTTAATATTTACCGTTCTAGCTGCGCGCTCCTCCGCAGGATTTGCCCGCGTTGCCTGCGAGTGCAGCGCGAGGCACAAATAGAGCAGAATAATCAGTTTAGTTCTAACTAGCATCTTGACGCTGACTGGCAGACGAACTGTGGGATCTATCGGTTTTTATAGAGCGCCCGGCTAGTTTATTGTTTCTCAAATGCGTCTGTTAAAATTATGCAAAGCAAATAAATAGTCATTGCCTTTATGATGCTGGGTTTTCGCACTAGTCCCAGCGGACGATCTGTGCATAGCTCTCTATCTGTAGTCGCGGCACTGCTCTCAATGAAACTCGACTTTGTAGGTAGATTATTATTTATGCAGCTGCACGTTTCGCGTGGCCCATTTGTCTGGCGAATGGCCCCAAACGGGGCAAAACGAAAAAAAATATGATCGAAGTGCAATTGACAAGTGCGCAAATGCATATAGCAATAAAGTACATGAAATTCGATGCAGTCTGCTGATGCCGCCTGCTGCAGTTCAGTGGGGGCAACAAGTGTCTGAAGGGTTTCCAATTTGGACTGTAATCCGATCCGAGTAGCTGCAACACAGTCCCAGCACAGTATTTTAATTATGGCAATGGCGAGCGCCTCGTTAAGCTACTAGCCACAATTTTCAGTTATGAATGAAAGAAACAATCGAGGTCGATACACTTGTTTTGCTGTTCCACAGACGAGTGAGCTAACCGCCCCCTCCGCCACACCTTCACTTTCTCCTCAAACTCTTCTATTCCTCGCTCAATTCTTCAATTTTCAGGTCTTTGTTCGATTCTTTCCTTCCACAGCTCGCAACTTGCAACTTGCAACTTGTGGCGCGTGTAACTCGGCAGCCCTATTGTGATTTTTATGGCGCTCTTTGAGGCACTTTGCTGGCTCTGTACGTGTTCTTAGTTAAACTTGCCTCGTCTTGCTCCGTCTTCTTCTTCTTATTGTTGTTGTGTAACTTGAAACTAATTACATGATTCTAAATTAGACGACGGCATAAGGCGCAGATGTGCAAACTTTTACAAGTGACTGTAATGAATTGGCAGCGGGCTCGGAGTAGCTGCGAGAACAGGTGATACGACCAATTGGCTAAAATTATTTTTTTCCATAATTATCGGCCATTATAATGAATTGTAATTGTATTGTGGTATATATGATACTTTGCCTTCTGGTTTGCACAAAAAAAATATATATTTAATTAAATAAAGCCATATTTGTTTGAGTTATATAGATTGGATGATAATGAAGATAGTGATATGTGATATGAAAATGTCAAACTTGTAGGGGATTTATGCCAATTAGACTTTAAGGGGATATTAAATAGCTGCCATGTAAATCTTTCGTCTAAATGTAAAATTCAGTTTTACAGCGAAATTGAGTATTATTTAAATGAGAGTTTCTCTTTGGTCTAGGGAAAATAAAATGATCACTAACAAATTAAAAGCTAATGAGAGAACTAATTGACTATCATAAACTAAAATTAAAATCTAGATTTATAGTTAACCAACTGACGTAGTCCCATTGCTACTCATAAATAATGTTATACATTAGCCAAGATTATGTTCAGCATAATAAAATATTTATGAAGTGCAATATCTAACAGCTCCCATTTCTATAATCTCTGATAAGCTTATTACTACTATATATACTAACTACTGTATATACTATACTAGTACTATTAAACTCACCAAAGAAACTATTACCTAATACTTATTTCAAGTTTATACCAACAATCAATTGCCTAGATAGGTAAGCCCCAATGCCGTTGGGACAGCTACAATCTAATCATTGCGCCCATACACAAAATGCATTTCCGCACGTTCGGCGCATTTCTGTGTGTGTGTGTTTTTTTTTTCGCTATCCCACAAGATTCAAACACACACACACACACACAGATACATTTGCGTCTACACCCACATCCGCAGTTCTGGGAAGCAAAGTGTTGCGATTTTCAGGCGAACTAGAGTTCCATTGACTTGGACCCGCTCCCGGCCGCTGCCCAGCCGGAGCTAATTAGACGCAAATGTGCTTTTGTTCGCCCTCTCGTTAGCTGTGCTCGTTGTTGTTATTCTTCTTCTTCTTTCAGCTTTCTATGCTCACACACACACACACACACACACACACGCATATACTGATTCAGTGCCCTTTGCTTCATCTCCTTTCAGAGTCGCAGTGCCCGCAGTACGGCGAAGTGAATCAGCTGGGCGGCGTCTTTGTGAACGGCCGGCCGCTGCCGAATGCGACGCGAATGCGCATCGTGGAGCTGGCCCGGCTGGGCATCCGACCCTGCGACATCTCGCGCCAGCTGCGCGTGAGTCACGGCTGCGTTTCGAAGATACTGGCGCGCTACCACGAGACCGGCTCCATACTGCCGGGTGCCATTGGCGGCTCCAAGCCGCGCGTCACCACGCCCAAGGTGGTCAACTACATACGCGAGCTGAAGCAGCGGGATCCGGGCATCTTCGCCTGGGAGATACGCGATCGCCTGCTCAGCGAGGGCATCTGCGACAAGACGAACGTGCCCAGCGTCAGCTCCATCTCGCGCATACTGCGCAACAAGCTGGGCAGCATAGGGCATCACCATGGAGCTGGCAGTGCTGGCGCCGGCGGCGCAGCCATCGGCATGGGCAGCAACGGCGGCAGCGGAGGCAGCGCGAGCAGCGCTAATGTGGCCAACGTCAATGCCGTTCAGCACTCACACTCCGCGCACCAGCATCACTATCATCACCAGCACACGGCAGCCGCGGTGGCGGCCAGCGCCCATCATGCGCACGCCCACGCCCATCTCTACAATTCCATCTACCAGCCGTATAGTGCGGCAGCGGCGTACAGCATGAAGGCCGTCTCCTGCGGCAGCCCCTCGCCGCCGCAGGCGGGGCAGACGCATCAGCTGCGCAGCGTGGCCGCCGCCCACTGGCCCTCGTCGCACTCGGTGACCGACATTCTGGCGCACCACCAGGCCGTTGCCCTGCGCGCCAGCTGCCAGGGCAACACGGTGTCCCCGTTGCCCATGACGCCGTCGCCGGTGGGCGCCGCCAACGGGGGACAGCCGCTGCTGGACTGCGAGGGCGGGGCGGCACAGCAGCCGCCCTACAACTACTACATGTACTTTCAAAATGGCGGCATGCACCACCACCACCACCACGGCGGCATGATGACGGCCGGGGCGACCGGCTTATGAGGCAACGGCCCATCCTAGTTCCTCCCGGTTCGGTTATTGTCAGTTGGACTGGTTTCGAATCGCGTCCAACTGTGAGTGAGTGCAGCTCGAATTGTTAGTCAGGCATGAGTGAAGGGTTTAACTACAATATAAATATACATATACATATATATATATACATACATATATAGGATATATATATTCATAACATATATGATTAATATATGGAATTAGCTTAGGACTTTAGACTAAGGATCGCACTTGAATATCAAACTAACACTTAAGCCGAAATCACATATTGCTCCAGTACTTATGGGATAAATATTTTTTGGCCAAGGGATCTAGATACTAGGTAAGCGTACTACTGTTAGGTCTGCTCTCCGGGGAGCTCTCTGTTTCAACGAATTTGATGTATGTAATTCTGGAGATTTTCATTTGTTTTTCACATTTATAGCAACTTTTCGATTGTTCGAAGAAAGTAATAAAGTATTGAGTTGTGTTATAATATGTAAAAACTTTATTATTACATAGGTTCTTGTTCTCATAATTATTTGTACAATATGCTCTTTAAGTAAATTCTAGTTGACTATTTATGCCATAAATCTTAAAGAAGAATTTTTAAAATAAATTTGTTTTTTTTTAGCAAAAAAAAAAAAAAAAAAGTGAAAATTTCGTAATAACTATACGGTAAAGAGGGTTGACAAGAATTATGCTCTGATTGAATGTAGAGCTTACCTCAATCTAAATCTACATTCTTTTTATCTGAGTATACTTTACATTAGATTGTAGATTGCTTCGAGATTTAAGACATTTTTCTGATGTTCATTGACAAATCTTTTTTTTAGGTGCAAATACATATGTGGGAAAGTGCAAGTGCTGGTGTGGGTGCGCATGGTTTTTAGGGAGGAACTGTGCAGTTGGGTGGTTGTGCCAGGTAAAGATAGGGAGAGAGATTGTGTGCTAGAGGGTTAGGGTAAGATGCGTGCTTTGCGTTTTGTGTAGTGCAGGTGCTTAATGATGTGCTTGACTTTAGGGTTGCGCAGGATGTTCCTATAATGGATTCTATAATTCTACATGTTGTATTCAATGAAATACGCAGCAGCGGTTGGCCAAATGGAGCACCCGTGTTATCTGTGAATGATAGGTTGTACAGTGTAGGACTAAAGACGTTGGATAAGAAAAATATGAAAGTGGATAGTCAGGATGTGGATGTGGATAAGAAGGATATATTAGGATATAGGAAAGAAATAGGTTTGGATAGCTAGATAGTGTTAGTAGGTGTTTTAGTTTATAAAGAGGTTAGTATCGTGGGTTTAGAAATGCAATTCGGCATTGTATGAAAGATCTTAGTTTTCAGCAAATGTCAGGTTTTGCATCCAACCCAATGATGATGATTAGTGGAAAGTGGAAAAAGTAGAAAGTCTCGCTTGATAAGTTGATAGAAGAGATGATTGCTAAGCAATATGAGCCGGGGAAAAATTGAATAGATGAAAAATGTTGTTGCTACTGCAGTGTGTACTTTGAGATATGCCCGTATCATCCATGCTGTGAGTTCATCCTGTTCGTGTCTAATAATCCCGTTTGCAATCCATTCTCCAATTTGAGTATACCCAGTATTGTGCGCTGTTGCCTTGAGTATGTCAGTATATTTACAAGTATATTGATTGGAATTAAAAGTGTAAATTAATTCCGATTTAGTAGGCCGAAAGTGTGAGCATAGGTTTAATGGGGTCCAGACTATGGACAGCAGTCGCTTTCCTTCGGATCTTTCTGGACGTACCCGAAGAAGAAGTAGCCAAAGGACAGGCCCAAAATCACAGACAGGCACAGCCAATAGTTGAAGTTCATGAAGACCAACATAAGCAAGTACGAGATGATGATTTGGATGAAGTTCAACAGGGCTTGGATGATGTGAGGCATATTAAAGATGCGCTGCCAATATGTCTTATCCTTGATTTCGGCCAGTTGCGTCTCAGAACAGCCGTTGCAGTCACCCAAGGCCTTGCGGCGCTGCTCTTCGGCCAATTGCTCAGCCTCCTTGCGTGCTTCTCGACGAGCCAGTTGAACGCGCAGAAACTTCAGCAGCTCGTACAGGAAAGACATCGCGAAGAAGGCAATGCAGGAGAAGGCGAATTCGGTAACGGTGTAGGCCACCCAACTGCGCCACAGAATTCGTTCACAGTGGCCGCCATGAAACTGTGGAAGCGAGAAAGAGATGCATGTATTGAGCGCACAGGTCGATCACAGGGTGACGCAGGTAAAGTCGATGACTATCGCAACATATGATAGCATGTAACATGCATACTTATCGCAGGAGCACCCGGTATTTCTTAATGTTTGTCTCTTGCTCAACAAACAAACTCATGTGTATAAATACATACGTATGTATGTATGTACATAAGAACAGAGCGTAAATGATTGCTGGGGCGCGAGTGCGAGAGAGTGCGAGAGCGAGCTAAAATTAAGCATCGCAGCTAAACGGCTGTGTTTGCATTGTTGTGTGCGTGTGTGTGAGTACGAGATGTGCTCTGAGTAAAAACTGGCAGATCACAATAAGTATGTATGTACATACATATGTAGTATGTATATTTAATGCGATGCTAATTAAAATAAATCTTTGCGCACTCTCACTCTCTCTCTCTCTTTGCGCTGCAAAGAATTTTGAATGCACGCGAATAAATAAATAAATATGTGTGTATGTACATATGCATTTGCATATGTTGCCGTAAGAGATGCAGTCGCTGATGCAGTTGCTGTTGCAGTTGCTGTGAGTGCAATTGAAGTTAGTTTACGGTGCAACTTACCACCATGATCATGGGACAAGTGTGGGCCGCAGCGGTTGTATGGCCATCGTCGTGAGCCATCGACATCAAGTCCATTGCGATCGGATTGTGAAACTAATTCAATTGGACGCAAAGTGAAACAGAATGTTGAGCGCCTAAGCTAGTGATAACCGCGTAGACACTTGCTTAACTGCTGAGAACGGGACGTTGACTGCTTGGCAGAAACGAACGTATGCTCTTTTTTAAAGAAAACCTGACACTAATCCCGTCAAGGCGATACCCGATACGCTTATCTCTGAGAATTATGTGTGTTATCAGCCAGCAGCAGCGGACTGCAAGCCGTAATATCATGAGCGATGGCCTCACGCGAGCACCAGCCCAGCAATGTTGACACCAGTAAGTGACAGGTGTGTGGGAGAGAGAGCAACAGAGAGACGGGAGTAGCAGCTGAGAGAGTGAGAGAGAGCGGGAGAGCAGATACATGCAAATGATTGCCCGTCTGTATTGCAATCAGTTGGAGATCTGCATGCTGGGTAGTTGGCTATAATCATCAAATCAACATCAGGGTCATATGCTTGATAAGCATCAGCAAGTTTTATGATTCTTGGCGAAATTCAACTGATAGAATAATATATGGATTTGTTAAAGTTCAATTTATGTGGCTATTAAGATTATTGTTAATTGGTCAAAGTATTTTTTTTTTTTATTGTACTCAGGCTGGTAACTACTGTTTCAATAGCGACCGTCGAGGAGCGTATTTGCTTGATGTCTGCATTAGGCCCACTTGGCTTTGCCCATGTTTTGTTCCTAACTGCTGGCCAGCCGCAATCCAATAATGGCCGCGTGCAAACAATTCTATACGGCCGTGTGCAAAAGTTACGGTTATTCTTTGGCGTGTGCAGACTTCGAAAGATTGGTGCCGTGTGCAGAATATCGGTAAACGATATTCGACTGATCTAAATGGTTTGGTCATTCGATGGAAAATTGGTAAAAGCTATTGCCAAAAATTACCCTAAGAAGCTAAAACAAATATTGTTGACTATTCTGACTGACTTTTATGTTATAAAAGTTTACTAAATATGGGGACTTAAAGAAAAAAAAAAAACACACACCCATGCATGAGGCTAATTGTAATGAACACGTATATACATATATAAGTATTTATTTAAGAAAATACAATATAAATTTATTACTTATTATTATCAGATCTGAATCATATAAGATTAAAAAATATTCACCATTTTAAAGAGCATATATTCTTATTTCTAATTTTTAAATATTTGCTAATAAATCATGTTTTAAATGTATGGTAAATAATTTAAGACTTTCTACTACCAATAAAAATCTGTAAGTTTTTTAAAAGCAAAGTAAAAAATTTAATACAAAATACGTTAGCTACAATATTTGAAACCTGAGCAAAAGCACTAAAAGATCATTATTCGTTGATGTGGCAGCACTCTATATATGCTTCTATAAAACAGGGAAATTTATTAGAAGTGATTTTTTTTTTTAATTTAGAGTGAGTATATTTTAATTGTCATGTATATCTATATTGTGAAGACTATGAAATTGATATTGATAAAAGAATTGTTAATATATAAACATAAACAGGAGCTCATGTTCCCTGGGAACAATATCGATAACATAAAGATTATGTTTGAAATGGCTATATATCGATAGTATATTGCTAAGCCGCAGAAGAGAGATAGAAATTCTTGCCATTTGTTACATCCGAAGTGGTGCCGCGGTAGATAGAATCTGACTGCGTACACCAATGTGTACAGTATTCCAATAAGAAAGTCACTAAACACAGCAGTAATATGTTTGCGTTACGACACTTGCGACTACAGGGCAGGGCTAAAATACATTTGCCATATGCTGCAACAACTGCAACAGCAACAACTACAAAACACATGCCAGCTGTGCCGGCGCGTGTCTATGTGGGTCTACATACATACAGCAGCGAGTATCGCATGCCAAGACTGCTGATGCTACAGGAACATATGACAAGCTGGAGGCTTCACCAAAGAACCACGACAACGCTGTCGGAATCTTCGAACCAGGAGAGGAAGACGCCGCATAAAGCGACACTGTTACAGGAACTGGCCGACGCCGCTAAGCCTTATGCACAGCTAATGCGTATAGACCGGCCCATTGGGACGTATCTGCTCTTCTGGCCGTGCGGCTGGAGCATAGCTCTCAGTGCTGATGCCGGCTGCTGGCCAGATTTTTCGATGCTGGGACTCTTTGCTATAGGCGCATTGATTATGCGCGGCGCGGGCTGCACCATCAATGACATGTGGGACAAAGATATCGACGCCAAGGTGGAAAGAACGCGCACTCGCCCGCTGGCCTCTGGACAGATTACGCAGTTCGATGCGATTGTATTTCTCTCGGCGCAGCTTAGCCTGGGTCTGCTCGTGCTTGTGCAGCTGAACTGGCAGTCCATCCTGCTGGGCGCGAGTTCACTGGGCTTGGTCATTACATACCCGCTTATGAAGCGTGTAACCTACTGGCCCCAGCTGGTGCTCGGCATGTGCTTCAACTGGGGCGCCCTGCTCGGCTGGTGTGCTACCCAGGGAAGCGTTAATCTGGAAGCTTGCCTGCCACTCTACCTATCGGGTGTATGCTGGACTATAGTCTACGACACCATCTATGCCCACCAAGACAAGCTGGACGACTTACAGATCGGCGTCAAGTCGACGGCGCTTCGCTTTGGAGAGAACACAAAAGTTTGGCTCTCCTGCTTTACAGCTGCTATGCTGGCGGGTCTCACCTCTGCCGGCTATGCCTGTGACCAGACCGTGCCCTATTATGCCGCAGTAGCCGTCGTCGGAGCGCACTTAGTGCAGCAGGTGAGCACGCAGTAGAGTGGAATATGTTAACTTTAATCTAATCCATCATTACTACTCAGATCTACTCACTCAACATAGACAATCCCAGTGACTGCGCCAAGAAGTTTCTCTCCAACCAGCAGGTGGGCCTGATTCTTTTCCTGGGCATCGTGCTGGGCACTCTGCTGAAGTCGGACGACAGCAAGAAGCAGAACAAAGCGACGCTAGCACCTGTGGCAGCTCCATCATATGTACCGTTGCCACAACCAAAGCCGGACGTTATCAGCTGAACGGTAATGAGGCTGTGGTGTTAACTTAATTTTCATCCTTCATTGCGGGTTCGCTCTAGACCAAAGTCTGTACATAGCTAAGTAGTTTAATTATTTTACGGTTATATTTTGTAGAAGTTTTAATGGTATTCAATGCAATTTGTTGTGACATTATTCATAAAATCGCCTCGGGGAAACGTCTAAAAGCATTTGTTGCCCATTCGCTTTTAGACTCATTCGGCCTTCAACTTTTGTAAACAAACTGGTTTCTGTACTCAATTCTTAATTGTTATTATTAATTACATATACAGTTTGTGGTTATGTGCTGTATGTGAATTACGCTTCTAATGTATTCATTTCATTTGTCGTAGTTCATAGTTTCGCTACAGCTAAGAAAAGATTGTTTGCCGTTGTACAAATGTTAAATAAACTAGGGTTAATAGAATTGGGTATTAGATTAAATCAGCCACATTCATGGGCATCTCGTCGATTTGCGTCGAGTAATATTGCTCAATGTCGCGCAAAATGCGTATATCATCCGATTTCACAAAGTTAATGGCAACGCCCTTGCGTCCAAAGCGGCCCGATCGGCCGATGCGGTGAATGTACAGCTCACGATTGTTGGGCAAATCGTAATTGATGACCAAGGACACCTGCTGCACGTCTATACCACGCGCCCACACATCCGTGGTAATGAGAACGCGAGACTGGCCGGCACGGAATTCCTTCATGATCTCGTCACGCTCCTTTTGTGGCATGTCGCCATGCATTGAGCTGACCGTGAAATTGGCCTCACGCATCTTCTCCGTCAGCCAGTCTACCTTGCGCTTGGTGTTGCAGAAAATGACTGCCTGGGTGATGGTCAGTGTGTCATAGAGATCGCATAACGTGTCAAACTTCCATTCCTCTCGCTCCACGGCAACAAAGAACTGTTTAATGCCCTCTAGCGTCAATTCATCGCTATAATGAAAACGGAATTATAATATAATTCGATGTGGACGTAAATATTATTTATATTTAATTACCGCTTGACCAAAATTCGAATGGGATCAGTCATAAATTTGGAAGTCATTTCCAGAATCTCATGGGGCAATGTAGCGGAAATGAGGACCACTTGCGTTGCTGGCGGCAAATACCGATAGACATCATAGATCTGTTCCTTGAAGCCCTTGTTCAACATCTCGTCGGCCTCGTCGAGCACCAGCATCTTGATGGCTCTACAAAGTGTCCCAAGCAACACATGTTAGATATAGGTAATTAACAATATATTCCTCAGCTCACCTTGTACGGAGGACACGTCGCTTGATCATGTCGAAGACACGACCAGGTGTGCCACTCACTATATGCTGGCCGTAATCTAACTTTCGTATGTCCTCGCCCAGGTTTGTACCGCCAATGCACACATGGCACTGAACGTTCATCATGTCGCCCAAAGCTAGAATAACCTTCTGGATTTGGACAGCCAACTCGCGTGTGGGGGACAAACACAGGACCTGTGTCTCACGCAGCGTTGTGTCCAGGCTTTGTAAAATAGAAATGGAAAATGTTGCTGTCTTGCCTGTACCGGATTGGGCTTGCGCGATAACGTCACGTCCTTTCACAATTGGCTTTATGCTGCGCTGTTGTATAGCGGATGGTTTTTCAAAGCCTACATGTATATTGGGATTAATAGAAAGCGATTCCTTATGCATACACACAAAAACTTACCGTACGCATAAATGCCGCGTAGCAGCTCCTCCTTTAGGTTCATGGCATTGAAGGTGGGTATTACCTCCACATCTTCGCTTGTCTCAAACTCCACATTCGAGAGATCCTCGGCTTGTGCATTTTTGCGAGCCATTTTCGACTATGTGTTTAAATATTTCACAGTAATATCTTTACCAAGAGCAGTACAAGTTTTCTAAATATTTTTTCTATAACTTTCATGCGGCTTGGGGATGGAAATTGATATTAGCTCGGCTATCGATAGTAAAGCGTCGATATATCGATACGGAATTTTAGCAGCACTTTTAGAGTTGCCATAGGTGCTCATATTTTCGCATTTGGCGCGCATTGCATTATTTCAAAGTTTTGTATTTCCACTTGTTATTAATACCAGAGCTGTTATTTATAAATAACATTTGATTACCCGTAGTAGTTTAAATAAAATATATCAACTAATTTATTATAAAATAAATAATTAATCGTCAATTGTGGTGTTATGTTTTGACAAATTTCTTCAATATCCGTTTAAATAATTTCAAGTCTCTCTTCTTAAGTTTCTTTGTCTTTTGGGCCAACTCTCGTGCTATTTCTACACGCTGAGTAGCCTCCATTGCTGCAGTCTCAGCCTTTTCGGCAATTTTTTCGATCCGGCAAAGATCTTTTTTTGCCTTTTCCATGCATTTTTTTAGTTCCTCCACTCGCTTGCTAACGTGCATGAGTATCATATACTTTTCCCGTATCTCATTATTGGCACAGGCCGCTATTTCTTTATATCTCTCTAAATTCATCATCGAATCTTCTAGAAAGCTCCGCATGATCTCTTCATGATTTTTTATGTTTACAGAGATGCGAATAATTGTATCTATATTGCATTTGCTACGGGCTAGTGCCATCTCTACCTCTTCTATGACAGCATCGGCCTCGCACTGACTCTGCTCTAGTTGTTCGAGGAGCAGTTTCTTGCCATTCAGAGCCGCTTCAGCCGCTCGAGCAGCCTGCTCGGCCTTGTCGGCCAGTCGTTCCATGGCCCGCTGACCAGCCCTTTCACCGGCACACTTCTGGGCATTTTTGGCTGCGCTAGCTTCGTCTGCTGCCGTTGCGGCTAATTTCGTGGACTTCAGGTTAAGATGGCAGCTGTCTTTGGATGACGGATCTTGCTCATTACTACAGGACGGCCTACGTTTGCTGTGTGCACTGTTCGCCAGTACGATGCTCATTATACATATCAAGACCAGAGGCTCGCAACGCATTGAAAATTTGTCATCTTACATAAATCTCCAGGCTCGTCTGACAACATTACTTATTCAAATACTAAATAATATTCGCTCTCATTTGAAAGAAGCTTTGAAATTTAATATACATATATAATGACTGCTAAGGCTGCAGTGCTTCTTCTATTCCTCTGTCTGCTCAGTCCATCGGTGCCGCAAACTCTTGGCCACAGCATGGGCAAGGTAAGTGTCTTGAAGCTAGTGTTAGAAATCTGGCTAAATCGAAAATTTCCGTGTATCTCAGAAACGTTCCGTAGCCCCGACCAGCTTACTATACGATGACGGTCGCAACAATGCCAAGGAAGGTTGTGGTAGGAAGGACGAAGGCTGCCACATCAAACTATCTCCGAATGCGGCCTCGAGGCAAAAGGCCTCTTGCATTGCCATGAAAGCGGCGCAGGAAGCGAAGGCTGCCTCAGATGCTCAATTGCCAGCCGCGGAAAACGCAGCGCTTCAGGTAAAGATTCAGTTGGCCGATAAAGCATTAGCCGCAGCAAATGCTGCCGATGCGGCTCTGGCAGGCAAACTGCAAATCGTTGAGCAACTGGAGTCGGAGGTGCGTGAAGGTGAGCTGGTCGTGGAGGAAGAGATGGGCTCGCTGCAAGCGACGCAGAGCAACTGCAACGCGGCCGCGCAGGCGGCCAAGCAGGCCGGCGTACAGTTAAAGACTCTCGGCGAGGCGGTCAAGAATGCTCAGGCCAATGTGATGAACTCGGAGCACGCTGCCAATGGCGCCCAGCAGGAGCTGACCGAGAAACAGCAGCTGGTCGAGGCGGCCAAAAAGCGTGTCGAACTGCTCCTCCGGCAGCTCGATGCTGCACGAACCGATTACCGGAACACGCAGAAGGCGGCCGAGCGTGCCGCATGCGCCGCCCAGGAAGCCAAGCAGCGCGCGACGCGGGAGCGACGCAAGGCAGAGATACGCAGCAAGCTGCATCAGCATATGCAGCAGTAAATCAAAGTTCAAAGTTGAAGTTATCATATATTTTTATTTTATTAACTGTACTTTATTTTATAAATGCTCAAGTTTGATTGGCTGTAGGAAAATGTTTCGATATCGCCTGGAAGTGCATTAGATAATAACTTTTAATCTATTGAGAATCATCTATATTTTGGCCAAGGAGAGCGTGCTAGTGCTGGTCATGCTTACAGAGTCACCCGTAGAGATGCCTGCCTCCAATGAGTCCACCGATTGCGACAGATCTGCGGCATTGGGCAGTAGTTCCAGGCTGAGCGCGTGCGTATTGTAGCAGAGCACCAGCTTGGTCTTGAGACCCTCGAATATGCTAACCACACTCGGCTTGAGATTGAAGAAGATGATCTTCTGACGACGTCGCTGGAAGTCTTCCACCATCGAAGAGATTACCTTGGCCGCCGTGAAGTCGGCAGCGTAAATGTACGTGCAGTCGATGACAATGGGCAGCGTGGTCTTGCTTCCGGACTTGAGCACCATGTTCCTCACGAACTCCACCGAGGGGAATATCAAACAGCGATCGGGCGTAATCTTTATAAACTTAATGCCATGCTCCGTTTCCAGTTGCTCCAGCGTCACCTTGGGCCGTGCCGCATGGTAGAGTATGTAGAGTTGATTGGCTCCGATTGCCACAACGATGCCAATTTCCAGGGGCAGCACAAGGCAGGTGATGAAGGCCAGCAGACCGGGCACAAGATCAGAGCCTGCAATTTGAGAATCAATTGAAGACAATTTATGGCAGCAATTCAGGAGTCGAGCTCACGTTTGCTGCGCCACATCGGCCCGACGATTTGGTATTGGACCTGAAACACCACGGCCGATATGATGATAGAGGCCAGGACGGCTTTCGGTATGAAGTAGAAGTACTCGGTGAGGTAACTGATCGATAGCACAACGATGATGCCAATATAAAGATTGGACATGTTGGTGCGACAGCCGCTGGCATTGTTGACGGCGGAACGGGCCAGGCCCCCGTTGCTCCGGTAGCCACTCACTAGGGCCGTGGCCATGTTGGCCACGCCGGTGGCGAACAGCTCCTGGCTCACATCGATTTGTCTGTCCTTGGCAAATGCCTTGCACACAGACACGTTCTCCAGCAGCGCTATAATCGGCACTATAATCAGCCCAAACCCCAGACTCTGCACCATCTCAAAGAAGTTTTGGCCTGGCACTGCGGGAATGCCGGCCGTGGCATTGCCCGGCTGCGCCTCGACCGTGAAATTGGGCAGTGAAATGGTGGGCAAGCCAGGCGGTATGTAGCCTGTGAGACGAAACGGATTCCTGTCGTTCGCCTCCAGGTACATGGCCACCAGAGTGGCGCCAATGACAACCGTGGCATTGCGGGTGACGCCCACAAATTTGATGATCTCGTTGAGCACGCGCTGCAGCTGGCTACGTTCGCACTTCTGCTTTGGGCCAATGCGGATTTGGCTGAGGCTGCGTATGGCCAGCAGGAGGACTAGGCAGCCGCAGCCCAGACAGCAGTCCCAAATGCGAAAGTTACCGATGTCGCGGAACATGCTGATCCAGCTCCGCAGGAACGAGCCACCCTCACTGTTCACGCCCAAAATGTACTTCATCTGGGACGTGAGCACTATGAGGGACACGGCACTGGTGAAGCCTGCGCTCACCGGGCCCGACACAAACTCCACCAGGGCGCCAAGCTTGAAGATGGCCATCAGAATCTCAATCAAGCCGGTGAGAAAAGTGAGCAGCACCGAGTGCGCCCAGGAGCCGTGTGCGAACTGGTATGTCATGAGCGAGGCCACGGCTGTGCTGCCAATGGTATTGTCCTTGCACGTGCCGAGCAGGACGTAGACAAAGCAGCCCAGGAAGGAGCCGTAAAGACCAGACTCGGCGGGCAGGCCCACCACGCCCGAGTAGGCCAAGCCCTGCGGAATGACGGTGAGGCCCACAGTGAAGCCGGCTATCAGATCCCCAATGGCATCCTGCCTGTTGTACTTGGGCAGCCACTCAATGATGGGCAGGCGCTTCTTAAGCGTCTTCATGCGGCACGCACTCCTCGCATAGCTCATGCAACACGAGGGCCCTGCCTCGTGCTCCTGCCTGGCTGCCTCCAGCTGCTCGAGGCTCTTGCTTTTCGAGGTGCGATGGTCTGTGATGAGTATGCAGTCCGTAGAGGAGCTGCGAAATTGCGCCTCAAGGCTCTGACTCACTTCCGCGCGCTTGCGGAAGGTCACCTCAGTCTCCAGTGTGGACATTGCGGTATCTCCTTTGATGCGATTCTGTGTAAATCCGGTAGCTGCCTCCGGCTGCTAGAGTGGCTATGCAGCGACTGAATGATAGCGCCGGATGCTGGGCACCTAAAGCGCGATCTTATCGCGGCCACCGATGTTTGCCCTGTTGAAAAATGTGGAAGCGGGACGCCAGTTGTTTGTTTCGGCCACACGACTTGCTCTTGTTTGGCCAGCCATTATCGACCAAATCAACTGGCACAGGTGTCGTCGGTGATATTAATTTTTCCATGACTCAATCGTAGACTGAATATCAATGACAAATTCAGTGAGCAAACATACGCAGTATTCCTATCGTATCGTCTTGAGGAACATTGACATTTATCTTAATGCGTACATAATAAATTTGATTAATATTAATCAATTAATAAACAAAATTTATTTATTTTTTTTGGTTTATTTAATTTTAATGTTTTTTTTTCATGATTTTTAAAAATTGTATTTTAAAAGCATCGTATTAGATCATATAAAGTAAGATATATCATTACAATGTACAATTGTATCCGTTTTTGTTTTTATGCGTATTTAAAATTAAAATTGTAACATTATGTTTAGGCAATTTTATAATTCAATAGCAGTAAATTGTTTCAGAGACCATGGCTATATGTATATGTATCATATATAATTATGTGTGTGTATATATTTATATATATAAGTATAATGTACTCGCATGTATGTGTGTACGCGTATGTGTATGCATGTAAATATTTATAAGCTCAAGCACTTGCCATGTGCACATCTTTAGAACTGAACGAAATGAAACCAAATTAAATTTCGAATTTAACCGAAGCTAATCAATTCGTTATCAAAAATTACAATTTGCAAACTGCAGCGTATATATCTGAACAATCCAGAATTGACAAATTTACTTAAGGAAATAATTTTGTTAAGGTTACAACACGATCAAATTAAGCTGCTTTGTTTTGGTAATTGTAAATTTCAACAATGCCAATATCTAGATACAATTCATTTAAATATTCCATTGTGTGTGTGTGTGTGTGTGTGTGTGTTTTTTTGTTCGACAACAAACATTTGCATAACTCAAATAACTAACAAATGATTAGGCATATGATAAATGAACACAGTATGAAAAAAAAATTCTCGTAATTGAAATAAAATTCCATTGAACGCAACAAACATTGAAACAAACGAAGAGTTGTGTACAACTTTCGAACAAAACAGCAACAACAATGGGGACTATCAACTACATAATCAGACGCATATATGTATAGCTCATATCAGCTGGTATATCATGTATACATATATGAGTATGCGATAGGCATCTGCCCGGGGCTGCCAGAACGTCTCGGTGCCTACGGCCAAGCGCCAATGGTATAGTTCCTGGTCAGATGACCCATGCGCCGCTGACGACCAACTGCAAAAGATATAGCCATAAATTGGGATTAGCATAGTGTATAGATCAGTTAAGAGACATATGTAACACCAACAGCGGAGCAAGAAAACTGGTTAAAAATGTATAAATAAATCGATGCATGACGCACGATTGATACACTTGCAGTTGATATCAAGTGCCAACATTGGGTTTATCCATTATCTATAACTATGTACATATATTGAAATTGTAGTTTATGCTAAGCTGAGATATAAATATTTACTAAGCTAGTTATTGCCTATCAACGTGTTAACACTCGCTTTCAGCAAGCGCAGCTCTAGCTTAAAGATACTTATGTGATATATCTATCAGATACTCGGATACGTACTGCATGTTAACATCATTCTTCGGTGTTAGTTTTGCGGCTGGTTGTTGGGTGTGGGTCGTTTTAGGTGGTATTGTAGTTGTTGTTGCTGATATTGTTGTTGTTGTTGTTGTTGGTAGTAGTGGTGGTTGTGGTAGTGGTGTTGTTGTTGTTGGTGGTGGAGTTGCGGTTACACAGAGTTACAAAAAGGGGGAAAATCACAAGATGTTGTTGTTGTTGAGTTGAACACACAGAATCGTTGGCGCACATGATGCTGCTTGTTGTTGTTGTTGTGGTTGTTGTTCAGGTGGTGTTGCTGCTGCTGGTTCTTGTTAATTTCGTACATAATTGGACAATAAAACAAAGACACAAATCACACGCTCACACACAGAAAAGGTTGTTGCTGTTGTTGATTTGTTGGTTGCTTGGCTGTGGCATGTTTTGTCTTTTTATTTACGCTGATTGAGGCGGTTCACACGTACTGTAAGACATAGAGAGAAAGATAGAGAGGAGAGAGTGGGAGAGAGAGAGAGAAGAGACAAATACAATGTGATTAGGTAAATGGCAACACTGAACAGGGGAATACAAATTATCTTAGTTAAGGTTAATCATAATCATATACAACATGTTGTCATAAATTCAATCAATCAATCTTTCGGGTACAACATTCTTAGATTTTAGTAGTCGGCACATAAATTCGCTCGCAAGTCAAGAAATGTTTGAGCAATAGGTTCTTAGGGTCTAAGTGTTTTTAATTGGAGCTGGCTTAAGCAGAACTCGGGTTGGGATTGGCATTAGTTGGGCTCGCTTAAGATTAACGCTGGCTGGGTTAGGCTTTTGTTCACTCATTATCTTATTCTAGGCACAAACAAACAAACAAACAAACAAACGAACGAACAACAAGGAACTGAGTAAGAGATTTGGATACCAACTGTTCGACATGGCTTAACGCTGAGAGCTTTGCTAGATGGGTTTACAAGTTGAATCTTGTTCATGTTTGTTGCTGTTGTTGTTGTTGTTGTTGTTGTTGTTCGTGTGATGCTGCCTTTGTTGAATTATAAAAATTGCTTCGACATTTTGGCATTTATATTTTAATTTTAAATATATATTTTTTTATTTTATAAATTTTATATTGCTGTTATTTGAGGCTGTTATTTGATTTATTTGTGTTTTTAGTTTCACTTAAAAATTGTACATCGCAGTTTAATTCCTATACGAAGAGAAGTTTATTAGAGTTCTGTGGATTGAGCAGCAACTTCTGCTTGGGTTTAGTAAAGGCCAATGGGATGAATTTTAGGTAGTGTCGGATCAGGAGTTGTGGGCGTGTCATGCAGCATGGTAGACGGATCAACAAACATGCAATTTTCAATTAATAACTAATAATAACATTTCAGTTCAGTTAATATCGCATGCATGGCTTAACAAACAAAGTACAAAAAGATCAGTACGCTTAACAGTCTTGAGTTATAATTGTTTTTTGTTTCGGTTCTTTTGTTTCGAAGGTCAATTAAGATCATGTAATTTTAGATATTAAATATTAATATGCATATATACTAGACCGCAGCATTCAAATTCGAAAATGCTTATGTGGTTAGACAATTTTGTTGTAGTCTTTGTTGCGTTTATATTAAGAAACATTTTACGTAGAATTCGTGTTCATAGATACCTGTGTTAGAGATTAGACAAAATTATACACATTACGTCTAAAGAGTTTTTGCTGGGGTTAGATGCCTTGACTTTTCTCGTAAATCAGTTTCAAATATATCTTCTCTCTATATATGCTTGTATCGTAGATATATTTACATAGTTGCATGTATCAGTGGTTCGTTCTGCGCATTATAGATATGTGTATATGTATGTGTGTGTGTATATATGTATATGTATATATATATAATTTATATATTATTTACTTCTTGGTCTCTCTAACGCATTCAGATGCCAGCGTTGCAGCTGCTGCTTCTTTCTTTTCTTTTATATTCTTCTTTTTATATAGTGTTTACACGTTTAATTTACAGAGATTAAACATTGTTGTTTTTTATTCGTTTTCTTCTTTTTATTTTTAAATTTACAAAACTCATTAAAAATGTTTAGTTTAGTTGCTTTGATTTGATTTTTTAGCATTTCTTTCTTTTTGGTTTTTTCTTTATTTATTTTATTTTATTTTTTTTGGGTTTATTGAATTCTTGTTGACTTTCTATGCAGATTATTGAAAAATCTGTACTGCAGGCGTAACTCAAGATCTTTTCTTACTGTAAACGAGAAACAGAGAGACAGAGATAGAGAGAAAGAAATAGTACACAAAAATGAGAATAGACGAAACACATAAGAAACAATGTAAAGCGCGTTGTTGAGTCGATCTTCTCGACTCTTTGACTGTCTGAGAGAGGGAAATATTGTTTTTTTTTTGGTCTGTTGGTCTGGTGTCAACATACGGGGGTAGAACACAGAGAGTAGACTGAGTTGGGGTAAGAACAAGATACAAGAACTGCTCGTCTGCTCCTGGAGACTTTACTGGGCTGTTAGTAGTGCATAGCTAATGCTGATGGATGGGCGTGTCCCAGTTATATACAATATGAATCAAAATGCATGAGCAGCGCTGCTGATAACGACGACAACGATCAGGTACAGATAGATTTACATTTGTGTTTTTGTTTGTTTTTATATTGGGTTGAGTTTGAGTTTTATGTACACGTTCTTGGTCTGCAAGACGTTGAGAGCTGGCTCTGGCCATGGGCAGAACGAGCCCTTCTTTACACCATGGGCAAAACACAAAATGTTGGTGGATCAAGAGGCAACAACAACAACGTTACTACGAAACGAGGTGAAGCGAGGTGAGAGAACGAGAATTGATCGAGTGGCGGCTGTTTGACTGTCTGTACATTTTTGACTGTGTCTGGGCGAGCTCCGCTCCGGTGTGCATGGTGTTGGTGGTGGCGGTGGCGGTGGCGGTGGCTTTGGCTGTGGTGTTGGTGGTGTTTTCTGTTGGGTGTTTTCTGCTTGGTGGCTTCACTCACGTGTGCGCTTGGTAGACGCCCTCGTCGTCATAGTTGGGCGTCACGGCCCGACTGCCGGGCACCACCATGTTATCGGGATCGATCTCTGGATCGTAGGCATCGCCGCCGCCGCCCCGTATGACCATATTATCGGGATCCACCTCCACATCATAGTCGGCCGGCGGCTGTGGCGACGGTGATGGCGATGGCGACGGCGAGGGCGTTGCCGAGTGACCCAGATCACGTTCAATCTCCATGTTGCTGGGCAATATCAATTTTGGCAAATTGGGCTTAAGTTTTTGCACCCGGAAGACTGAAGATCGTTTTGAAATTTTGTTGTTGTTGTTGTTGTTGGTTGGTTGGTTGATTGATTGGTAGCGGTAGTTTAATATACACAGAGGACAAGTTGAGTTGTGGGATACAGTTTGATAGTTTCGGGATTTGAATATAATATATAACAAATAATTGATTAATAATGCTTTATATCGAATCGTACTGCAGACAAGTTGTCACACATTCTATGGTATATACAAGACACAAAGATTGTTCACTGCCGCTAACGAGGAAGACACAATACAGAGGATTTACTGAGACGGGGAACTATACACACAGTCATATATGTATGTATATGTATATGTGTGTGATGGGGCAGTGGCAATAGCAAAATGTTTACGTGAAGAATGATATTCCCGTACAGCTGACTTAGTATGTAAAACTGACTTAGCAACACTTGATACGCTATATATAGTAATTACATTAATTTAGATCTACGAATGGCAATGAGTAAGTTCTGTGATCTTAAATAAGCTCGACTTAGGCGTATATTAACTAATTTTTGGACACTTGGTGACGCAACGCAACGAAACGAGAGGTGAAAACGAGAACGAGAACGAAAACGATAACGATAACGAGAACATGAACGCCACGAACGCTGAGTGGTGAGAGATGTGCTGAAGTATTAGGCTTAACGACTGGACTATAAAGAGATGCCAAAGACGTCGGGTGGGTTCTCGAAACGATAACATTTTACCTGGTTACCACAAGATAGAAACAGAGAGGGGGGAGAGAGAGAACTACATTTTGGTTACCAACGCCGTTTGGGTACTGAGAGAGGACATCCAAGCTTAGATCTCCTTCTCGTTTGCCGCGCGCAAGCGGCTCAGGGCAGCACGGGATGTGGAGGCCTCGGCTGCCACTCCAGTTGTGGTTGGTGTGCCTGCCATGGAAGTCAACTGCAAGTTGCGCGTAATGCGCCCTGATGGTGGCAAGACATGAGCAGAATCTGATGCATTAGTCCAGGTGCGAGCCTTCACGAACTGCTCGAAAGCAGCCAAGCTCTTTGCCTTTGAGTGCGATATGGCTGATGCGGATGTAGATGGAAATGCTGATTCTGATGCGGATGCTGGTGCGGATGGGGATGACGGTGACGAAGCGTCGGCGTGGAAAGCTAACGTACCTTGCTGCAATTCACCTAAACGCGAGTGAGGTACACACGAGTCAAACGTGAATAAAGGCATATATATATATGTATACGTAATTTCATAATATCAAAGAAATTCAAAGGGATCGCGAGCCTAGCGAGCAGAACCAACGCTGAAAACCTGCAACAACTGGGCGTGGGTAGAAAGAGCTGCCAATGGCAGCGACCAACTTACTTCTGTCGATGTTGCGCTGCAGATGGGCGGCCACGCGATGACGCGCATCGTTGAACTCCAGGTGCAAGCCGAGTCGCAGTAGCGATGGGTTCTTCTCCACCAAGTTGGTGATCTCCATTTCAATCTTGTTGCCAAGCACTGCAGATCGCTGTGTCGAGCAAAGGAGCGGAGTTAGTTCTCATTCAATTCAACTGGAAATTCCACTGAGCTATCACCACTTACCTGATTGGAGGCCCTGAACTCCTCGATGGTGTGACATTTGAGCAGAGCTTGCACTAGTCTGACAATCACGGGCGGACTGATAAAGTTGGTCTCCACATTTAATACTCTCAGGGTTTTGCTTTTCTCGATCGCTTCGGCGAGCAGGAGAGCTGTCTTATCGGTCAGTCCGACGTTTGTCAGCGATAGAACTTCCAAATGTTCATTCTGAGGCAGTGCTGCAAAGAGCTGTTCGAACTTCTCATCCGATATATTCTAGAGACAAAGAGATTGCTCGTTAGCTGATGCACATGTTTGAAATCGTGAATAGTCACCTTAATGTTATTCAAGTTCAGGTCAATTAGCTTGTTGTCGTCATCCTTGACGCGCTTGATTGACTCATCCACATCTGTGCTGTTGGGCGGATCCATGGGGTACAACTTCTGCTGTGTGGACTTTGTGATGCCATCCCAGCCCAAGCCAACCGGCTGGCCCTTGTTCAGTAGCGAGGCGTGGTACTGATCCTGGTTCATCATCGAGTGGAAGCCAAGAATGGCAGCCAGATCGATAATTTCCTCCTGCGTGGCATCACTGAGAGCATGCTCGTACTCCTCGCCCATGTCGATGGCGATCTGTTCCTCCGCCTCAATGTCACGCGCATCCCTTGGCGGTGGCACCCACTTCTTGCCGCGCACCTTGCCCTGCACATACGGCTCAAACTCCGGCTGATCGGGCGTCTCGATGGCCTGCTTGTTGATATGCTCGATGAGCTGCTTGCGATTCAGCGGCCCGGTAGCAGCCTTGGTACACTCGTAGCTGCAGCGCTGATCTGGTGGCAGGAAGTTGTCCTGAAAGGTCAAGGATTAGTCAAGCTGCAGATATGTGAAAATGAATTCAAGTGCATGCTTACATCGGGATCAACCTCTTTGGCCAGTATGGTTATCTCCTCGGGCGACAGTTGCG
Source organism: Drosophila navojoa (assembly GCF_001654015.2). Next base: position 153,960 of record NW_022045884.1, read on the forward strand.
CCAACAGACTCTCCACATCCACATCATCGTATTCGCTCAAGTCCTTGCCGTACAGCTTGGCCGGCGTAGTGAGCGTGGTTGTCTTTGTGGTGGACGAAGTCTGCAAATGATGAAATTGATATGAAATTAATGCATTCATTTATAGCACTCTATAGTTAATATGCATTTCACACATTCTTGAGCAGCTTTAGGGTAGCCGGCGGCTGTGGTGCACGCCGCTTGATCTTGGGCACGGGTCGCAGCTTGATCTTCTGAAACTCAGCCACTGGCTCAGTGCTCTCCATGGCGGGCTCAGCGTGTATTATGACACTTTTCGCAAATCAATAAACGGCGAGCCACGCAAATAAAAATAAATAAAACTTAAAATAAAACACAATGCAAATCCAATTATGCAGGTATAAACCGAGCAGCACTGACGCAGACGCTTAATGTGGTTGGATGTGTCCGGGACTGGGGCTCAGCAGCGACTGGCGCGCACAAAGCACAAGACACCAAATTAAGGTGCAACACGGGCCGCGACAGCAGCAAGACACAACAAGAGTCGCAACAGCCGTGCAACATTTGCTTGACGCGCGGTTTGAGCCAAGAGCAGCAATCGCAACTGCCAGTCAGCCACTCAGTTAGCCAGCTAGTCAGCCAGTCAGCCAGTCTTCGAGTCAGTGAGTCAGTGAGACTCGCTCCAAGTTGGCGTAATCGACAGTCGGTGGCAATGTAAATTAGGCGCATACATTTAAAGCTGCAGCGGGACTGGCGGGGGCAGCCAAGTGTGGCACGTTGTCTGCACTTAAATGACTTCCACTCTAAAACGATGCGCCGAGCATGAAATCGAAGCTGAACAAAAGCCCCTGGCTCAGCTCTGGCCAAGGCTGAGGGGCCATAAATAAGAGCAAAAGTAACCAAAGTAAAGCAGCCCCCAGCGATTGATTTGTTGTGGGAAAGTATTGCGCAGGTTTTTCTCTTTGTCTGAGATTTATTGCCAGCGCTGGCATTAATGTGGCAATTGGAAATTAAAATAAAACACCAAGCATGGCCCAATGAGCAAGGCAAAAGCACAAAGCTGTCGTTGGGCAGCTAACTTGGCCAAGAGCTGCTGACATAGGGACACGAAGTCAGTTAACTAAAAGACACGCGGCCAGAGGGCCAGCAATTTACATAAAATAATTGTACAGCACGCTGAGTGGGCTCAAAGTTCTAGCAAAGCGTGACCCAAACAAACAAACCAACAAACCAACTGAACTGAACCGAGCCGAACCGAACCCAAGTGAACCCGCCAGGCAGCCAGCCAACGGACAAAAGCCAAATCTAAAGACACTGCCAAAACTGGTTTCAGAGGGCAGCAGCAGACCAACTGACGAGTGCGCCAGGAAGCGAGACTAACCACATAAACCACTTTTCGTACTTTGCTGCAACTTCAGTGCGCCATTTAAGTGAAACCGGTTTCGCTCTAAAGAAAACAAGTAAGAGTGCTCTAGCCAAGGAGTCCACAATCAAGAGATACTCTGCACACAGAGACTCATATATATGATGTACCCAGCGAAATGACCATGGCCTGATCTTGCTGTGAATTTTGCATTTTACAGTAACTGACGAAAGTCCATTTTATTTTATATTTATTTATTTAATTAGTCGATAATTCAATATTATTTTGATATCAAACTTAATTCATTCTGTTTTAAATATCGATATAAATAAAAGAAAACTAAATGAGAAACAAACAGGAAATACAATATGCTTAGCTAACAGCTTTCTCGATCTATGAAACATGTCTAAAGTTACTTTAATCCATTAATTTTTAGTGCTAAACAATATAAACTAGTTTTACATATGATATATGAGAGACAACATCTCAAACTGTTTTTATTCTTTCATTTTTATGGCCTATAAAAACACACTTGATGAGCTAAAGGAAATTCGTAATTTAAATAAACAATTTATGTTCTCTGATTGTGTTACATTTGATCCCGCTTCAGTTTAATAGGCATGCCCTCTCTTGTAAATTTCTAATTAATACAGGGTATAATAGTAACAACAACTCCACATAACTAGTTGTTGCTCTTCAGCTCCAACTCCACCGCCACCTCCTCTTGGGGCTAGCAAAATGTGCTCGCAAATGGCCATGTTCAAATGTAAGTAAATGTGTCCAAGTTTGGCCAAAAGCTCTGCAGATGCTGCGTCCAGATACAGAGATACGAAGTACAGCTAAATGCTGTCGATTGACCCACTTTAAAGTGAGTGGCATGCATTGAAGCAGCAACAGGGCACAGATAGCAGTCGACGAGATATTATGTCAGGCAGCCTCTAACGGCAAACGGGCAAACGGCCCACGGAGAACGGAGAACGGAGAACCAAAGCTCACAGCATGTTGACATTTCAATTGAGGGCAGACTTAGATTAATTGAAATAAACAGTTTTATTTCGAGGCTGCCAGCCACATCAATGACGCAGCGAATGCCACGAGAGCTGTGAATGCTTTTCAATTGTGGCGCCTCAGCTGCGCCTAATGCCTAACGCTTTAAACAAGTCGTACAGTCAGTCAGGTAAGTATTGTGGCCACCGCAATCGTATCTAACACCACGTTTCACGCAGAGCTACGAATTCTCATTAAAAATGAAAATAATTGCAAAAATAATTGAGTTTATGGCACTCCCGAGACTCAGGCACTCAGATAGGAGGCGCTGCTAATAATTTACATTGGAAAAACAGGCAGAGCCATTTGCAGTGGAAGCGTGAAAAACAAAGACCAAGACAAAGCGACAAAGTTCATTTTTTTTTATGCAAATTTTCCAGGACAAGGAAATATTAGATATTATATTTATATTTTTATATAACAATTTGCTTAGTTGGCTCAATGAATATTAAATTTAATTTATAAACTTGTAAGCATGAGACTTCGGTTATATATTTATAGATATTTTTATATGTAATTATGAATATGTTTTCATCAAACTTGTAAACATAAGACTTTGGTTTTATATTTGTATACATTTTTTATATGTAATTATGTATATGTTTTAATCAATAAATATTTATAGAACTTTTTACAATATATATTAGTTTTTTATTTATTTAAATTTTTTTTATGATATATAACGATAAAAAAGAAAAAAAAAAAAAAATTAATATTTAAGGAAGACGAAAATATCCTCTCAATACCCAGTATTTGGCTTAGGTAGAACTTTGAGTACAGATTTTCGGCTTAACCTTACAACCGGCAGACCCTATAAAATTTCTTTTATGTATATATTTTTGCAAAAATTGAGGGTTCGGCCATAAAGGTGTACACAAAGTTCGGGCTAAGCCAAGCACAGTTAACCATATTGAGAGGCTAGCCACATTTCAGCACTTGATAGCTGAAGGCGGCACTATCTATAGCGGAACGGCAGCCCGTTGTAGTGGGGCATGCAGACGCACCCACCATGCAAATGCACCGTAAACAACATAAGCAAGGTGGCGTAACGAGATATGTACATATATACATATATGTATATGTATATGTTTTGTATCTGACAGATACGATGGAGCGCACAGTTGTCAACATGCTAGGCGGCCAATTCGCGAGTTGAGTTACGTATTTAGCGGATCGCTTTTAGCATAGCTCATGAATTGCAACGGGCCTTGAAACGGGAGCAGGCATTGAGACATGTTTAACCAGCTGCAGCTGCCACAGTCCACGAGCAAACAGTTTACAGTCCGCAATCCACCAAATGTGCGAATAACAACAAAAATCGAAACATGTCTAATGCTGTTTTCGGTGATTTGCAGATTTGCGAATGCGGTTGAATGTGGTGGTGCGAGTGGTGGCCAGTGACTGGCAAGTGGGTCAAGGTGCTTAGCTGATTTAATTAAGCGGCACCGGCCTGGCTTGGGACTCGTTGTCGAGATCACGTTTTTCGAGCGGAAAATCCGCAACAAACAAACAAAAAAACATCATGAAATGCAAAATATTCATATTGCTCGGCCTTTCCGCTTCGGGCTGCAGGTGAAAAGTTGGCCGGGTCGCAATCGCCGCTAATGACTAATGGCTGGAAGTGTGTGTGCACGCCCAAACATGGCCAAGTAGGAAGTGAGCCGTGCCGTGCCGGGCCGTTGAGGATGCGCGCCAGATGCTGCGCGAATACCAGGAAATTGTACGTACTTGAGCGGAATCACGTTAGAAAATACCAAAAATCTTAATTATCGCGCGCGACGCGCTCTTCACTCAGGGGTTTTATGGCCGGAAAGCATTTCTGCAAATTAGCATAGGAAATTGCTGGGGTAGCAGCAGCAGCATGTGTCTGTGGAAATGGTTTTTCATGGCTAAGATTAAGATTTGAATAGGCTGCATGCCAGCGACATGGTTTCACCTCAATGACACACGCGGGACTTAACGTAAGCTGTTGCTTTATTTCTCTTCTCAGTATATGCAATCTTTGACTGTTTGTCGCTGCCAGAGACTGTTGACAAATGCAGCTTGGCTGCTGGCTGAGCAACATTTTAGTGGTTTCCAGCAAGCATTTGGTATCTGCTTGTGGTCCCTAGAGCTCCAGCTCCAGCCATTGTGACCGCAAATCACATATTCAGTGAACAGCAATATGCTCTTATAGCTTGGCAATATTTCATGCAATTTGCATGCCAGCGATAAGCCCAGAGGGCGGGCTCTATTGCTGCAGCTGACAGCAGATGGCAGACAGCAGCCACCGCAACTCCCAGGGCAAAGAAATAGCCGAGAGAAACTATATAGAACTTGGCCCTGGCACTGGCTGGAAAGTTGAGACCACATTGGTCATTCTAAAGCACTGTGGAGTGTCGAGTGTCGAGTGCTGAAAACTGAGAGCCCGATAGTTCCGTTTCAGTGCACTCGCATCGGATGGTTTGCCGCCTGATTGGGCACGCACAGGCAGCGCTGCTGAGATCTTGGCTAACAGCAAAGGCCACTTGGCATTAGCATCGCCAACGCCATTGCCATTGCCATTGGCATTGCCGCTGCAACAAAGTGGCAAATTAACAACGGCCAAAAACAGCTAACGACATTACGGACACTTGTGCCCAAGTCGAGAGAGTGGGCCAAAACTTTCCTCGACTGCGGTTCGATTTGTGACAAAAACATTTACACAGCTGTTGACCAAGCTAAAACAAAAGCGAAACGTTCAAGAAATTACACTCTGGCATAATGAAGATTTAATGCTCTTATAAAAAATAAATCAAGTGGGATTTTTATATGAAGAATTTTTAGACTATAGTAGGAAAACATACATAAATTTGTTTTAGTAAACGCTGAGTCATGCAATCAAATTGTGATATCAGAAGTATGACTAACCAAATCTCTTAATTTAAAAGGCCTAGCAAGAAGAAGTAATTATCTAATGGCTTTAGTGATGAAGACTTGCAGAAAGAGTTTCTTAGTCTTACAGTCGTTATACCACACAATAAAGGGTATACGAAAAGAAAGAGTGAAATGTGTGTCTGACTCCATTTATGGCTATATATATGGAGCCAAGTGCGTTGACTGCTTTTTCCTGCTTCGATGATATGGAGTTTAGCTCAAAATGAGAAACGTGCGGCGCATTTCATTTGTCGTGCCGCCAGATCATCAATAAAATGTCAAATAAGCAACAGCTTAGCCAGCAGAGGCGACAACAAATACGCAAATAGGGAAATGTGGGCGGCACAAAGGTGGGGGCGTGCTGCTGCTGCTGCTGCTGCTTCTACTGTCGGCTTCATGAAGTGCGCAAAATTTATGTAGTTTGCATTTTGCCATTGAGTTTGAAGTCTGCAACTTTTGTCACGTCGCAGCATTCACGAAAAAATGTGCTCAAATTTGTGAGAGCGAAATGCCAGGGAATAACAAATTTGTCGAACAATAAGATAAATAGCGCAGCACTTATTTAAAACAAAGAAAAAGCCTAATAGCCGCTGGGAACGGCTGCGAAAGTGAAAGCTAATTCAGACAAAAGGTTTTTGTTTTACTACTTTGATGTTTTTCATTTTCGTGGGCTTTCAAATGCAATGCAAATGAAAATTGATGTCTATACGAGTATGCAAATGGCAAACTGAGACCCGTTGGGCTGACGCATCGATGCGGTCTTTGGCCTGTCCATAATTAAGCGGCTTGTTTATACTACATCGAATAGTTTACACATTGGGGAAATGCGAACAACGTGTCATTACGCGCATGCAAACGCCTCGCACAGCCAGCGGCCGGCCAATGAACTCGGCCTATTTGTCGCCGCTTAGTGGTTAGAACCACTCGCAGCCAGGTTGACATTTGAAATTTGAAATGCAGCAGCAGCTAGTTGCAATTAGAGTGGTTTCTGCTGCCAGTTGCGGGCAATTATGCAAATGCCCAGCCTCTGTCGCTGTCCTCGAATTTGGTAATACACTCTGCGTGTGTTTGTTTGTGTGTGTGCGTGGCAAGCAACCGCAGTTGCAGCTGCAGATGAGAGCCAACATTGCCAACAAGACGGCGACGACGACGACGACGATGTTGTAATCGAGTCTGATTTGTGCACACAAATGGAAACTAAAACGCGGCGCTTGCATGCGATGCGATTAGAAACGCGCGCAGCATAAATCGCGTGCATTGACATGGGCGGGGGCGTGGCAGTTGCAACACCAGTGCTTAATAAGTCACTCTGGCAATCAGCAGAAACAAGTGCGGCCAAAGAATTCAGAGGCAGATGGCATTTGAATAGCTTTGAAATGAAAACCCTTTGAGACGAGTTTCAGCTCTCGAAATGTTCTCAAGAGCAAAAGTTAATTACCAACTTTGCTTTGCTGAGCAATAAAAATTGCCTTACATTTGTGAAATATCTGAATAATATCACGAATTGAAGGCGACTTTAGCTGACAGCTGGCTCTACTCACTTAAATGTCACATTTATTGAATCGCCATAGTTTAAATAAATTAGCGAGAATTGCATATTTCAACTATTCACGATTCTAAATCAATCAAAGACACGTAAATTTATGATTTGCACAGCTTTGATAATTGAATTGCTAGGCATGTAATCATAGCGCTGAAGTCACCTTGCCAATATTTTTAAATATTAATTTTATAAGATTACAACTTATCTGCGTTCTGGAACTCAGATTGATCTCGCACACTTTTTTATTTTCAGCTGAAACTTACCTGAAACGAAAGGAAGAAGACAAAAGAAACTTTAAGTTAAACGAATTATAATAAAATTTATAATATATATATATATGTATATGTCTATGTGTGTTGGTGCATACATGTATTGGTAACGAGCATAACTTTTGACAGGCGACGCAGCTGAAAACTTTCCCATGCTTCCCCAGAGCCTGAGCGCACAGTGCAGGAGTTGTGCAGATAATTACACGAAAGCCATACGCAAATTATGTAAAAAGATTAAATTTGTAAGATAAATTGGAGCAGATCCCAAACCAAACCAAAGAGCAGACCGGAAAATGCAATCCAGCCAGGCAGACAGCCAGACAGCCCGACACTTGGCTGGGAATAAAAAATGCCGCTTTATGTGGCAGATTTCATCGCTGCGAGATAAAAATGGTTGCGGTAATAAATGAGAATTATGCAAAGTTTGAGCGAATGATGAAGTAAGTAATGCCCATCCAAACCAAATACGGTTAACGGAGCGTGTTATAAGACGCAGCCGAAATCGGCTCAGCGGCTTCCAGATGAGTAAGTGGAAATTTATGAAAATAAGCATAAAGCCAGAGCTACATTTACAAGTAATAAGAAATAAGAAAGAAAAGGAAAGAAAAACAAAAACCCCCCCTCACAAAAAAAAAAAAAAAAAAAAAATGCTCGACAAGCTGCTTTTTATGGAATTTCC
>NW_022045884.1:161762-176706 GCF_001654015.2 Drosophila navojoa
AGGGGATCTCGTAGTCGAGCAGTCTCGACTAGAGCTTTCTTACTTGTTTATATTATATTTATGATTTTTTTTCGGAATGTATGCATTTAGAGCTATATATTATTTTATTTATAGCCTGAATCGATACAGGGTAAAAACCACTAACAGGCATTTTTGTTTTATTGACTGAACTCTGCCCCAGTTCACAAATAAATATAGTCTATGATATTATTGAACTCTAATTTAATTGGAAATTTTTAATAATAAAGAAAAAAGATTATAAAATTTTACAAGTCAACGGGGGAGCTGGTTTGGCAGTTAATTAACGTCACTAAACAAGTATAGCTTATTTAAATATAATCTATATATTTCAAACCATCTATTATTTCAACTAGATATTATTAGCTATGCTTGCTGCACACGCAAACCTATTTCGATCTACAAAATAGTATTTTGTTGACCTAATTTAATGTCTATACAAATACATAACATATCTGCTAATGCTATTCGATATGTACTCGTTCTATCTTCGTATGGATGGAACACATATAATCCGGCGTGTCTGCTCATCATTTCAATCTGTGGAACACTAGAACGCACTCAATGGGTAAACTAGTTCTGTTTCTCTGTTGTTTGCTATTCGACAATTTTTCGTGTGCACGACGTCAATTAAATGCCGGAAATGGCCAATTTCAATGTTGGCCGACTGTCGTTCTTTTTTGTGTTTTTCTTTTTGCCCCTATTTCGAGGGGCTTTTCATGTTTTGCTTTGATGGCCGTCAAATGGTTAAATAAAATACAAAGACGATTAATTACTTAGCTCACAAAAGACATTTAATGCGCTTTGTCGCCTCAGTGTGGGCGTCCAAGTGCGCAAAGGGCTTAATTGTGGGGCAAGAAAGCGCAGCTTAATCATAAACCCATTAGATGAGAGAGAGAGGTCTAAGCAAAGTAATTAGTAGCAATAAAAAAAAACTTAACGAAAAATGGTAATGGGTAATTTTTTAATTTGTTGGGAAAGGTGGATAATCAACATAAAGTCTTTACTCATGGCGATTATCTTTGTACATATTCGAGAGCTATAAAAGACTGAGTGAGTGACTGGGCGATGGGTTAATCAATAGTCATATTTATACATAGGTTTTATCTGAAACTGGGTAAACTGTTTACGTCAACGTCATAAATGTGCGGTGATTAATGCCCAAGTCTGATAAGCACAGTGCATGGAACAATAAACAGCTGTTAATTGTCTTATATAAAAATGCAAATTTGATAATTTTAATTACAAAGTTTGCGAAATTTTATATGAAATCTATAATAAGGTTGCCTCACCGCCAGACAAACAGAAAAAGAAAGCAGCTTTGTGGTGATATAATAACACGATATATTTTATAGCCGGCGTTGGGAATCCATAATGAAGACCATCAATATAGGGTTAGATGACGTCGACCTGTAGCGAACCCTGCGAGCGAGTGTAGCAACAACGAACATTTGGGAGAACGCCTGAGTGAATGCCCAGAGCGCAAACTCCAGAGCTCAAATATGAGAGAGCGGGCCGCAAATGAGGGAGAGGGCGACAGAGAGGGTGAGTCTGTGCGAGAGCACGCACTGACGTAATCGTTATCGCTGGTCACCTCGCTCACACACCGCCTTCAATTGAGCACTGAGCACGGAGCGCTGAGTGAGCGGGGTAAAAGGGAATGCCTTAATTTTGTTGTTGTCGAGTAATAATTGAAATGAAATCATTCAAGGAAAACGGCAATTATCAATGAAAGATTCACTTGAGCTGGCTATTGTCATATAGCTTCCACCAACCACAACAATAATAATACTACTAACCTCCATTGCGTTTTTTTCCTACTTGTTTTTATGTGTTTCTTACAGCTGTCAAGGTCTCGTTGCCGCACAATTTCTAGTAAATATCGTTTTTATTGCACTTTTTTAGTCGTCACACGCACCACGGTTAACTTGTGTTTGTTACTTTTTGTTTCTGATGTGTTTGGGCGTGACACACACAAAACGAATCGAAATCCGCTGTGGCCTACAAAATATTTGTTTGTTGTTTTTTTTTTTTTTTTCGTTCTCTGACAAACCCCGAGTTCCGTACAAGTAGAGAACACGCAGAGCTACTGAGCGATATAGTTAACAATATGCAGCCAGCGCAATTGTTTATTGCAAACACGTTACGAACAGCGCGAAACGGCAGGCGGCGACGACGAAGTTTGAGAGAAAAGTAACAAACAAGGTGTAACAAACCAGGTTTAATTTAACTACTGAGCATCGATGTCACATATCGAAGATAATAATCGAGAAATTTGAGTTATGGAGTTGCCAGACTATTGCCTTGAGGCAGCACTTTGATGGTGCTGCTAACTTGTTTGGCTGGACTGAGCGCAGTTTGGAAGCCATTGTGGCCTGATGCGCGCCAAAGTTTAGGGTGCACTGGAAATTTAAATGGCTGTAAAAACACTATTTGGCTGACGCATCGAAAACGATTCTAGCAACTGCAAGGCTTTTAAAAATGCTTTTACTTTCATGAAGAGCTATTTTGATGACCACTTAACGAACGCTCATAAAATTATATAATAGATCTCGCCCACACACCCATCTACAACCCCCTTTCGCTGGCAGACAAGTTGGGAGCATAAATCAAAAAGTTTGTGTCGCAATTTTTCACATCAAATTAATCTTTATCTACAATGTTTTGTATGTACTTTTTTTTTGTTGTTGTGAACGTTTTCGCATTGCGTCTAATTAATTAGGGTAAGATGTTGGGCCGAGGCAAAATAAGGGCCAAAGCGAAATGCCAAAAGTCGTCTGGCATTTTCATTGCATACTCCTCGGCGGAGGCAAATAGAAGATGTCATAAAAATGCCATTGTAAGTAGTTGAGCTGAAGTCTTTTGCATTGTTGTCATTGTTACCGTGGGCTTCTGTTATTATTGTCTGCTTGTTGTTGTTGTTGCTGTTGCTGTTTGCTATTATTGCAAGCAAATCGACAAAGACACGCAAAGGCGAGGCAGAGGCAGAGGCAGCGCCAAACTCATTTCACTTGCGTCGAAAAGATAAATGTGAAGCGCTTAAAAAAGCAATTACCGCATAAATTGCGCCTCGATGTTGCTGCTGCCTCAACTACTGCAAATAGGCAGCCAGGCAGCGGATGCGGCGCATAAAACTTGCTACAAAGGACTCTCACACTCTTGAGCGAGTGAGTGAGCGAAAAAAAAAGAGAGTAAATGAAAGCCAAACAAGAAGCAGGCACATGCGAGCACATCCTGGCTGTAAGACATTTCGCAAACAAATGCGCAAAACACGCGAAAACATGCAAAATGCATTGCATACCAAACAAGCTACCCACACCCCATCCAATCCGAGAGGAGACGAGACGAGACGAGACCAGGCCAGGCCCGGCGAGGCTCGGCCAGAGCCGGCTTAATTGTAAAATCAATAGTGGGAGTGATGGGCGCGTAAATCAAGTTAAAAGTCGCAGCAATCAAAGCACCCGCAGCGCAATAAAAACTCATTAAATGGCCGCCGGGAGCCTCTCAGCTATATATAGTATATATGGTATCTGGCAATCGGGTGTGCCAGGTGCGCGACCAGAGTTTCAATTGGATTTAAGCAAATTGTGTGGGACACATCGATTTCTCATTAGATTGGACGCGAGAGGCCCAGGACTTGGCCCAGCCTGTCCCAGCCTGTCCCAGCCTGTCCTGGCCTGGCCTGATGATATTTTACACGGCTGTTCAAATCACTTAAACAAAAATTTAATTGACTTGACGACGGCTGTGCACGTAACTGTCAAAGGGAAACGGAGCGCACAACACGAAACGGAAGCGAGGCCGATGAGGACGACGACGACGACGCGTCGCGACGCATCGGCGAAGGGACGAGCTAGCGCCGGCTAGAGTCGCAGTGTCGGCGCCAGCTGCCAGTCTGCGTGGCCTACTGCCAATTTGTAGCCGTGTGGAGCGGAAATTTCTTCAACTTCCTGATTTAAATAATAGCAAACTGCCAGCCAGGCATGCCCACTCATGCCCACTCCCACCCAGGCTGCTGCCAAACTTGTCGCACCAACTGACGGCAGAGCCAACAACAACAACAGCAACATGGCCAAGTTGATTAGCATCAGCAGGCGCCGTGTGTTGCGCCATGCGTCAAAGTATCAGCTATAATTTTGTATTTTTTTTTTATATTTATATTTATTTTGATTTATTTTTTTTTTTTTTTGGCTACTCTGCGGCTAAGCTGAGCATCAATATTATGCGTGGGTGAATTTTAAATATTTGCATTATGATGTGACAACACAGCTGTGTCTATGTGCTGTGTGTGTGTGTGTGCTGTGTGTGTGGTGTTGGTGTTTGTGCTGTCAGCTTGAGCGTTAAGCAACAACATTTTCTGCACTTGCTACAACTTGGACAACAATTTCCGCATGCAAGCGCCATTGACACACTAACAAATGGCAAAGTTTCAAAAAGCCGACAAAAACGGCCGACGCACTGCAGTGCCGAACGGGCCGAGACGAATACGAAGCCGAAGCAACAGTAGCAGCAGCAACAGCAACAACAGCAGCAGCAACAGCAACAACAGCAACAGCAGCAGCAGCAGCAGCAACAGCGCCAGCAGGACTATAAGACAGGAGTTTAGTCCACGCACAAGCTGAGTCGCGTCGGCAACGTTGAGGCAGACGCAACGAGCGCTTCGCATTATTCGCAAATATTACGCATACGCCACAAGTGCCGCAGAAACGGATAAAGGCCAGTAAGGCGAGCTTGTTAGGCGAGATTCCATTGGCAATTTTTACGGTACGCAGTGAAACGCAGTCGAGCGCATAATTCGGCCGGGATAACGCTGATAACACGGCTGTCCATAAAAGTGCGTGCCAGCATTATTATAATATTTCGACCACAATTCCAACAACAACAACAGCAACGACAAGGCGAACGGGCTAACTGAGCCAACCATGAGGCGTTCACGTACAACGGTGCGTATGAATGAAAATGCGCGCCATGAATGAATGCGAGTTTCGAGTTGCGAGCTTCGAGCCGCGAGTCAAGTTGTAATGAGTTCCACTTGGATCTCATTTTTTTTTTGGTCGGCGCTTTGGGTTATGGCAGGAGTCGGCGGCTGCTGCCGCTGCTGGACGTCTGTCAGAGATTTATGTTTATGCCGCGAGTTTCGCATGTTGCCTTAATTATGTTTATATATATGTGTGTCTGTGCGTGTGTGTGTGTGGTGTGTGGAAAATTAAGTAAGCAACGCACGCAAATGTCTGTGTTTCTAGCAATGCAAATAAAACCAAACAAAAACAGAAAAAAGGCAACAAAAAAGTGAAATAGAAAGAGTGAACGAGTGTGGCAATAAATTGGCAGGATATGTCAAATTTGGGCTGTCAACGCTGCAGGATATTAAACGTGCCATTGACTCTTGGGGCTCACACAATTTTTGTTGGGCCACGCAACATTTAACTTTCATTTGCATGCGCCACAATTGATGGCCTCAACTCAACTTTGGCTGGCCAAAAAATAATTTGTTAATAGAGTCGCAACAACTTTTGCTTGCCAAATACCAAATACCAATCGCTCACATTCAAAGCGGCTCAGCTGCGTGTGTTGCTTTTCACTTTTGACCCTTTTTTCATGTGCCCAACATATGTGTGCGTGCGTGTGTGCGTGTGAGTGTATATTATTGCCGTTAAGGCCAGGGCTTTGACATCTAATTTATGAACGTTTTTAGCAGCCCAGACACGGACGGAGTCAGCCTGTTCTTATGACACGCTCTATTTGCTTTTGGCCTTTATATACTTGCCTCGCCTTTCCCTGCTTCTTCTTTTTTCCCCCACAAATGTGTGTGTAATGTTTATTTATTTTTATTCATTTTTTGTTAAATAAACCGTCGGACTTTCGGCCCTAATTCGCAGGCCATCAGCTGCACACTCTGGAGTCCTTGAGCATTCCTTTCGCCATTGCAGCTTGAGCGAAAGTTGAGGTCTTGTAAAATATGTTGCCGAAAAACTTTTTTAATGAGTTTCCATAATCTCGAGTGCGCTTTATTTTAATGCGCCGAACCTTTTACACTTGCTTCTAATGATGTCTGACCCCGCCTGGCCCAGCCTGGCCCGAGGCCTTTTGTTCTTGTCAGCGGCAACTGCAGCAAGCGCGATAAGCGTTTAATTGAAAGCTGCTCAGCCGAGCGCCTGATTGAATTTCACTATATAGAAAAGTGCAAACTAGGAGCTGGCATAGCTGGGCGGCGGTGGCCGCACCACAGTGGCCACAGTAAACGCATGGCTGATAGCTGATATCCATATGGAGGGATCGGAGGGAGTGGCCCATGTGCCTTTTGCTTGCTCGTCCGTTTAGCGTATACGCCCAAATGCATTTCAAAGGATTCGTGGCTGTTTTTGTTTTCCTCTCTCTCTCCCTCTCCTCCATTCTCCCTCTCTCTCTCTCTCACTCCCCCTCTTTAATATGAATGCAGCGCTGCGATTTTCACAGCGCTCTTCAGCACAGCCCGTTTAACCTAGGCCCCTGACCCTTGGACCCTCTCAGCTTGCCCTATGATAGTTTCGCATTGCACTTGGGGAATCCAAAAGAGCGTTTAATTACAAAAGCGGAAGCACTGCACTCGTCGTTTAATTGATTTGTAATTAAACACAGCTTTATCAAAGGCCAAAGCTATTAATTTCATTTGCAATTTAATTTTAGACTCTCACTTTTAGTTCATTCGAATAGTTGAATAGAAACATAATCTCATTTGCAAGAAATTATAAATAATTTAATGAATGAATTGAGCACGTTTTAAAAATTGAATTTCAATAATCGAAAGATATATATATTTTATTTATCTAACACAAATAATGAATTTAATAAAAAAAAAAGATTAAAAAAATACAAGATTTTTATACTGTGGTAGACAAAAAACGTTTAGTAAAATTATTTATTATCATTATAAAAGATATTGATTACATAGAGCCGAATAATTATGGAAATTATTGAAAAGTTATATCTCTTCAACGAATATTCCGATTTGAATTAAAAAAGTTTTTCTATACAACAAATTTAATCAGTTCAGCTGATAAACCCTTTTTAGGCTTGTTTATTGTTTTTATTTAGTGAGCAAATTTTTTAGTTTCTATTTATTTTATTTATATAAACAATAAAATTGTATGTTACTAATATCACGATCGCATTCAATTAAAATTTATTAATTTTTTTGCATGTGAGTGCTTGCTCCCGATTGCAACTGTCTGCAGCATTCAATTAAAATAATAATTTTAAACAGTTTATTGTTCACACATGAATCGATTTTTGTGAATTTCATTAAAAAATGTCTTGTATGTCAAAGACAAAGAATATTCCATTGAATCATATTAAAACGGAAAATACAAAATTAATACATTCTGCTGCGTTTCACTCCCACGTTCGCTTGTGTGAGCAATTTCATTAAAAAATAGTCAGCAATTGCTTTTGAGATGAATGCAATTTTTTCGCTCAAAGTCCTGTTACCGCAATTTGTATGTGTATTAAATTTCGTATTTGTATACACATTTTGCTTATGCTTTCCATTTGTCCCGATGCATTTGCATGTGTGTGCTTTCTTGCTCATTGTTGGCGCATCAACAATGCTGCAGCCAAGCGCTGCCACTTCCTGCTGCCATCTCAGCCGCCTCCTCAGCTCCCTCTCCCTCTGCCCCCTCTGCCTGCCACTCCCATTCAGTTGGCTGAGGCTGGGGAAGCTTTTTACTGCCAAGCTGGCGCGCATTGAGCAACATATTGAGCAACATGCAGGCAGGCAGCTGAAATGCGACTATAAATGCGGCTTCAGCTGGCAACATGGAACGCAATTATGCAACATGTGTGCGCGGCTGCATGCCAGAAATCTTTGCTATGCCATGCTGATGATTCTTTCTTGCCAGCTGTCTTGTCCGCTCGCGTGTTAAATGTAAATTCCCCCACGGCATACTCTGACAGTTGACGGGGCGTATACGTACTATAATGTTCTGAATGCAGTCGCCGTGGGAGTGGGTAACTGTTCAGGCTCCTGGGCAGAGGCAGGTTTACATAAATCTATGTGTGTGTGCGTGTGTGTGTGCTTTAAGCTATGAAAGATTTTATTTTACAGACGGACAAGCATTGTGCAGTCTCTAGTGTATGAGATTGTGACTTACATACACAGACTCACTAATATCTCAGCATTTTCCATATCTTGACTTACAGCTGTTGCCCTGGGCACGGGCGTCATGCACGGCAATGAGGCAATGAGACGACGGCCAGGTCCACACCCAACACCAACACCAACCACAGCCACAACCGCAGCCCGGCAACGCAACCAAGCACTGAGGGCAGATGCAATCTGAAGAGTTCGCTACTTGGCCGAGTGCCGCCGCCGACAACTCTCTGACTGCACAGAGGCCAAACAGCCGCTAGACGCAGCCAAGGAGCCCAGCTAGCTCAGTAGCTCAACGGAGGACGCGGGAGCAGTGACTGCTACTGCTAAAAACCACAGAGAGCGAGTGCTCGGGGTGCCCGCCATGTTGCGAGATATCTTTCTATATTTAGTTCTAATCGTTTTATTTTGCTTTATATTCATGGCGCAGTTAATCGTCAACGTTTACGCATTCCAGCGCCAGCCAACGCCCGCCCAGAGGGCCGAGCGCAATGAGATTATATTTGTCTAGGGTTTCTTCCTTAGGGCCAAAAGTCATGGCATTGCCAGTTGCTAGCATTTAATGAGCGCAACTCTAACGGCAAAAAAAAAAAAAAAAACCAGAAAGAAAAACAAGCAGCAGAAAAAAACTTAAAGCTAAAAATCAAAGAAAACTCATTTGCCAGCCTGTTGGCTGCTGTCTGCTCTCAGCTCACTGTTCTCTGTTCCCTGTTCCCTGTTCCTCGTTCTCTATTCTCTGTTCGCGTGTGTCTGCGGCCCGCTCCCCACTGAGTCGGGGATAATACCCCGGCACAAGCTGATTAACTGGGTTGCGCGCTAATTAGTAACGGTAGTCCTGGGAGCGCTGTCACGAATGCACAATACACTCCA
This sequence comes from Drosophila navojoa, assembly GCF_001654015.2. The sequence continues at coordinate 170,779 of NW_022045884.1, forward strand.
GCACAATGAGACTTTATGACACAATAAGTCGGAGTGGAGCTGCGCTAGAAGTGAGCATCGTGCGCGCAAAGTTCAGGCTGCATTGAAGCCAGAGCAAACAAGAAAAACAACAACAAAAACAACAACAACAAATGCAATGCTAGAATGAAATATGTATTCACATTGCACTTTGCATTCCGTTCAGTTAAGTTCAGTTGGGTTTTTAAAGAATATCGAATTATGCAATAATTATTAAACCATTTTCGTTGCCTACTTTTTGGGGCGCGCCTCAGCCAACTACAGCGTCTATGGGGCGTCACTGAGTGCTTTGGGGCGTGGCGAATAGCTTTAGTTCGTATTGATTTCCAGCTCACACACACACTGGCGGTCCTTCAGCGTTTTTTAGTGCTTTAGGCTTGTTATTTCTCGTTGTTTTTGTTTCGCTTTTCTGATTTTGTTTTTTTTTTGTTTTTTTTTTGGCCCACAGTTTATTGTTTTCTTTTGGCCGCTTGAGCCGTGCTGCTCATACCGCCTTGAGCACTTGAGAGCCATATACACACTTGACCCCATTCGCAGAGAGACATTACAATAGGGCTGCCCAGTGGGCGTTTGTGGAGGGCCTTGGTATGCTCGAGGCTTGCCGAAGGGTTTCACTTTAAAAACTTTCAAAATGTTGCCAAATTTTTCTAATAATTTCCAGTGTGTGTGTGTGTGTGTGTGCGTGGGTGTGCCTAATTGATAGCCGTCTGTTTGACCAAATGGAAATTAAAGTTTCATCTTCTAGCCAAGGAATTTATATTTTAATATGAGCATAGGCAAAGTTTTCAGAAACTTTTCAATTAAATGAAATTACTCTTCCAGATTGTTACCCAAGTCCCGTTCAACAATTTACTCTTCACTCAAACTGAATTTATTTCTGAAGAAGCTCAAAAGGTTTTCATTTGATCCACATAGTTAAGAGGATGGGGAGCATAGACGTTCATATCTTAAGAACATTGCAAATGATATTACCGAATAATCAAAAACCGTATTAACCGAGCTAAACAAAAATAAAAAAATCGAAAACCAATTGAACTAGAATCGAAGCATATTAATTGAATTGTATTCAATTATAATTACATAACGCATACATTCGAACAATAATAGTTTTAGCTATCGTATATACACCTTTTAGTGTCTATAAATGGGATAATGATAGTATATAGGGCTTAATGAAAGACATGTGACAAGATTTACTGTATGTGTAGTTAGAGCTGAACAAGGAAAATCAAATTATTTAAACGAATAACGAATATCGAATAATATCGAATTACATATGAATCAAATAAATGTTAAACAATTCAATACAAACAAAACAAAAAAATCAAACATGAATTTGTTTTATTTTAAAGTTACTTTAACAAAGCCTAAAATAATATATGTATTTGGCTGTCATTCTTTCAAGCTCTTCATAAACATGCAGGAAAATACGAGAGCTCCTTGTGGGGAACCATTGCTCCATATTTAATCTAAAAGATTTCAGTTGACAGTGACGAATCCTCAGGGGGGCATCATGAGAGACTTGCACATCAAAACCGTTATAAACATAGTCCACGTTAAATAAAACATTCAAAACTATAAGCACACATCCCATTCTAAGCCTCAAACATTTAACACTCCCACCACTCCTAAGAAGGCTTAAGAGACTCTTCGTTGACCAACTCCCCAAGCGCACTTTAACCAACAGAGCAAAACAGTGTTTCAAAAGTTCACACAGAGTGAAAGTTTAATTTCAAATAAAAGTTGTCAACACAAAAAATAAAAAATATATATATACATTTATATATAAAAAAAACTCATATTTTTAGCACTGCATGTATACCTCTTAATTTTGCTTATTTTGTGGGGTCAAGCTGGGTTAACATGAGTTCGAGAGATGCCTTTTGAAGTGTTTGCAGTGATGCAAAATGCAAAAATGTTATAAAATGAAGCTACTTTGTGCCATGTTAACAATTTATGCAGTGCACAAAATAAATATATACAGGAATCTAGAGTATTTAAGACTTGGCGATACCCTACAGTTGCTATATTAAATACTCTAGTGCACATGTTTCATATGTATATAAGAGAGATCTACATGCATGCGAAAACCCTATTCGAATGAACAATGCTCAAAATACACTGAGTGACGTTGACTGCTAAGTGGAAGAGTCGTGAAAAGTGTCGTGTGTATAGAAACACATACACGCACACATAGAGTTTCCTTGTCTCGAAATGAAGATGAACTGCGAAGTACGAAGACTATGCATGGGTGACTCCATATAGAAACTCAGGCAACTTATTGTGCGACGCTCACTCACTCAACTGAATTCAATTTGGAGGTATTCTATTTGATGCATGCTGCGAGTAAACCTTTGCAGACCCTTAATATATACCCAAAGGTAAGAGAATGTGGCATCTCATAAGTAATATTGTTTCAGTATAAGTTTTCTTTCTTCTAAGAGAATACTGCGTTATTTGTTGCTAAATTAATTGTATCCAGATTGTGAATCGTCAGTCTAAATTATTTTGTATGCCATGGAGACTGATAAGTATGGGGAATAAAGATTATATATTTTAAACATAGATGATTGCTCATATTGGACGGACTCATTTGGAGATGTCACATTGAACATGTGAGATTAATAAATTCACTTGAATCAAATATAATGATTAATATCAACATAAAAATAATTGTGTTTTTCTTTGATAAAAAAAATATATAAAGACCCAACATATACAACATATAAATTCCTTGAGACCTTTTCTGCTTAAAAATAAAATACTCTTTTTATTTAACAACAGCGCGTAAGTGTATGAAAAAAAAAGGTTTACCAAAAATGCAAAACCTGTGAGTGGTATAAAAAGAGGTAAACTTAAAATGCACAAACCCTGCATTTATTTGACCATATTTGGATAGCATAAAATTAAGTCCAGCGCTTCAAGCATACATAAATATTTACATAGAAATATATTCAGTCAAAAGTTAAGTGGATACAACACAATCTTAGCTTTGGCTCCTGGCTAAAAAAGCAATAATAAATGCAGTAATTAAAAGCAATTGAAATACTGCGCAGTGTGAAACCTGATGTCAAGTTTGAGGAGTTTTTGCAGCAGTGCCAAGCACTTAAATGCAATCAAGCTGTCAGCCCGATTGCTAAATATTCTGTGGCTTAATGGCCCAACGGCAACAAAGAACAACTGCGAGAGCTGTCGAGCCGTCAATGACCCCATTACAAGCCAAAGTCTTGATGCACTTTTCAATCATTTCTTGGTCATTCCATAAATACCAATGGTCATCGCATTATTTGCGCCTTGCATTTAAAATGGCGTGCTAAAGGCCAGTCAAGGCCTTTAACCACAACAGCAGCAGCAGCAGCAGCAGCAGCAGCAGCAGCAGCAGCAGTTCAGTAAATTTTCCATTTAGCAGCTGCGGGACAAGCGGTCTTAAATTGAGCACAACAAGCCTCAGTCGGACGCCTTTGTGTCACACCCAGAGCAAGCGTAATGGTAACTTTTGGCACTGGGCCAAATGCAAAGAAAGCTGTGCAACAAGCGAGCTGTCGTTCGGCCGCACACAGCCAACACCCAGTCCCGCTCACTACCCCGCCACAACCCTTTGGCTGTGCCTAGGCTGCAACTTGGACCACGTCTTTGGTTTGTTTTCATTGTGGCAAGCTGACTGAGCTTTACAAGCACAACGACATGGCCAGCAGCAGTAGTAGGAGCAGGAGCAGCAGGAGGAGGAGGCAGCAACAACAACAATCGCTGTAATGCCGCCAAATGACTTTTTTGTTATTGTTTGGCACATTTTGTGTTTATTGCAGCGAGTTAAACTGCACAAGCGAAGGCGCTGCAAGGGCGGCGAGACGCACCGGTTCCCCATCTTTGCCAAATTTGGTCAAGACCAGAACGCCCAAAATATCTGTATATATATCTGTGTGTGTGTGGAGCAGTGCCATAGTATGTGTATTTACTGTTGCGCGTGTGTTCGTGCATGTGCGTGGAATTGAAAATCGCTTAAAATGCCTGACAGTCAATTTCTCAGTGGCGCAGCAGCTGTAAATGTGAGTGAAGAGCGCTGAAAACAGACTAATTATCCATATACTATATATAGGAATACCATAGATATATATATGTATGTATATTTATACTCGTATATATGTATACATTTATATATATATAATACAAATGAATTTCTAATATTTATTTGCTCTCGTTGATTTTGTGACATTTTCACTTTGATCTGTGACGGACGGCAAGTTCTTTGCCAAAGTCACGTCCTTGTTGTTTTGCGCACAATTGAAACCATCCCGAAAATCATAACTAATTAGACGTGAATTAATGACTGCGAGAGCGACAGAGAAAGCCAGAGAGTGCGAGAGGGAGAGGGAGAGAGCGGAAATGCTGTGCACAGCTGACGAAATTGTGACAAAACAATTTGGCAGCTTGGACAGCAACTGGGCAACTTTGGATGGGCAGCCGGGCAGCTGAGCAGCGGCATTAGCTTCACAGATTTTGATTTAATGCACAAGGCTGTCGCCGCCATCAATGCTGGGGGATGATGCTGACAGGCGACAGTGTCAGAGGCAGCGCTGCGAATAGCCTTCGCAGATGCAATGGACCTTTTGCCCGGCGGACAGCAGCAGAATAACAACATACAATAAATAAACAACGAACCAGAAAGTGTAAAGAACAAAATCAGGTTGTTTATTTTCTATTCTAGCCGAATTCTCTAGCGTTCGCACTCTTAGTCCACACTCTTAAGAGCCTGAAGAGCGGCAGCAGCACGCTCCAGAGCAGCAGCAGGCAGCCAGAGCAATTGAGCACCAATACCAGCATGCACACGCACACAGCTGCAGCTGGGCATGCATGAGTGTGCGGGCGAGACACACGGCGTATGCGCAATTCGCTTTGGCTCTGTGCCAACGCGCTATACTTGGAGATCAACGGAAAAATTGCTGATTTTTTGCCAGAAATTATTTATAACTGCTTGTTCATACACAAGAAAACACACACATACACGCAGGCACACAGACACATGTGTGTGAGTGTGCGCTGCGTGTTGTATTTTCGATCCATTTGCTCTCTTCAATGGTCGTTAACTTGACAAGTAAATACAGAAAAAAACTAAAAACAAAAAAATATATATATAAATATGCACAACAAAGAGCAAATTATGTTGGAGCAAAGAGAGGACACTCGAAATAGATGTTGAAATGGAATAAAACAATATAGCTCATTACTTACTACGAATTCGCATAGAAGCCGAATTGTGTTTACATATCAATTGGCATTGCTTACCTGAAAGAATCAAAGAGAAAAGAGAGAGAGAGAGAAACGAAACGTTAGAAATATATTTGGAAAATTTAGCATATATTTATATTTATGCATATTGTGTATATGTACCCAGAGATCATGAAAAATTTAATTATTTGATTTATTGCTAAATAAAATATTGAAGATATACATATAATAGATATAATGAGCATGATTCACATATCCCACTGCTATAAAATGTCTATAGAGAAATTTCGGTCTTAAGTGCTCAAGTGGTAAAAATACATTCGAAATTTTGTAAGACTTAAGCTGATTGTCTTAAAGGCTTTAAGTGTAATTATTCAGTGACAGAGCATTTGCGATTTGACATATCCTATCTGCAATGAACCGTTCTATGGCGAAATTATTTTCTTAGAATATTCTACTTATCTATAATGTATTTCTACACTGAACAGAATTAAAATGGAATTCATGTTTGATGAAAGTTGTTGAGAAATGGTAAAACCATGTAGATTGTCTAAAAACTATGTACAAATTCACAAAAATATTTAAAAATTATATAAAAATAAAAAATAAATAAAAAACATATAAAAACAAGAAAGAAAGCTCTAGTCGAGACTGCTCGACTACGAGATCCCCTGAACCCTACAA
>NW_022045884.1:176716-200475 GCF_001654015.2 Drosophila navojoa
AAAACCATTACACCCTGATTTCCCATTTTCAATGGGTTCAGGGTATAAAAATAATAATAAAATATAAATAAAAAACATATTAAAAAAATAAATAAATAATAAAATTATAATTGAAAAATAAAAAAAAAGATAATAAAATTATAATTAAAAAATGAAAAAATAAAAAATTAATAATAATAAAATTATAATTAATAAATGAATATTAGATAACATTTACATTATAAATGTAAAAGTTCACAAATAATAAATAAAAAATATACAGAGATAATAAAAATTAATTAAAAAATAATATATACATTTAAAAAATATTTCTAAATATAAACAAATTAATGTTTGGTAAATTTTACAAAAATCAATAATAAAAAATTAATATAATGAAAATTTTACAAACAATATTTAAATACGATTACTTAGAATTTGTTTTAGTAATAATCTAGATTAAAATTTTTATGTACTTAATTTAAAACACAATTTTAGTACATTTGTCATAGTTTTTAATAAAAATTGAAATATTCTACATATATAATATATAATTTTCAATACTATATCAGCCATAATATCAACTAAAATAATTTCACTCCATGCACAATCTTTAAAAATCATCAGAAAATTGTTTTTTTTTTTTTTTTTTTCTTCTATCTCTGGCAACAGCTTTAATAAGGCCAAGCCAGCCATTGCTTGCTTCATTGCCACAATTCGCATCAGCTGGCAGCCAATTCTCAAGCAAAGGCCAAATGCTTCAAATCAATTAGCCTTTTACTGAACCCGGAACCCCCGCAGCCATGCCACGCCATGCGATGCTTGCGGCCAATGAGCAGCCTTTTGCAACTTAATTGTGCAAAATGAGTGGCAGTGCCACGCCCCCAGCTTTAAGGCCATGTACCACTTGAGGGCAGCGAATATTTTATGCGAGTCAGCCAAATAAAACAAATGTTGAGGTTTTAACTTTTTTGCCGGCCTTGGCATGTGGCAAGAGAAAAATACAATGCTTAATTAATGTACCTATGTGTGTGTGAATGTGAGTGTGTGTAAGTGTGTGGGTGTTACATATAAAAAAAAGTAAAAGGAGCAGACGCGTCAGTTTTAATTAAAAGATAAAATTGCCTAGTTTAACACACATTAAATTAGAGCAGCAGAGAGAGAGAGAGAGAGAGAGAGAGAGAGAGAGAGAGAGAGAGTGAAAGAGAGAGAGAGAGAGAGAGCGAAAGCGACAGAAATAACGAGTCTCAAATCGCATGAAATAATAAAACTGGCAATGAAATTAACAAAACAAAAATGAAAAGAGAAGTAAAAATGAAAACACCCAAAGTCAGAATTTCAGCTGGAGTCGTCGCACATGAGAAGAACAACAGAGCGGCAAATGCAGGAGAGCGAAATGTTAGGAAGAAGGCGGAAAAAAAAAGAGAAATAGAAGACGGAACGGGAAATGGGGCGCCGGTGCGGAAACTCTGCACTGCGATAGCCTTTGTAGCCAGCTTGACTGCTGCCATGAAAAATCCAGTGCGAACTGAAACCGAACTACCTGGCTGTGCCTGGCAGTCGTTGAGGGGCGTGGCAGGAGCATCAATGCCTGCGCTCTGGCTTCATTTGAAGCAAGCGCCAAAATGCCACCGGGCAAATCCAAACGTCGGGTTAACAAGTGTGCCCCAGCAGCAACAACAATAAAAGCCAGTAATGATGCACATGGTAAGAGCCGGAATGTGGGGAGGGGGGAGGGGCTGGAACGATGTGGGTTTAAGGGCAGGTAATGCCAGCTGGCAGCGGTAGCTTTTATAGATATACACAAATACATATACATATATATAAACAGATATGTATGTATGGATATATATACAAATATGTATGTGTGTGTGTGTGCCACTGTGTTGGTATATTAAGTGAAATGAAATCCTGTTAAGAGAAACAATGAAGCTATTAAAAAATACATATCTGTGAGTGTGTGTGGTTGTGTGTGTGTGTGTGTGTGTTTGTTTGTGTTTACTCTCACGTATGTATATAAGCAATATCTGCTGGTAAACCTCATAATAACGTTTAATAAATACTTTACAGCTTGATTGATTGCAGGTGCGCCCGCCTGCGACAGGTGAGTGCGGCTTAAGGACGCTTAAGTAGCTGTTGGTGTTGCTGTAGCTGTTGCTGTTTCCCCCACCACTGCCCGCGCTGTTAGTCGAATTAATTTATGCGCCCAGAAACTCGCTGTCGTATGGCAGAGCCACCGCAGATTGGGTCCCATGTGGCTGAATATAATCAATGTGCCGCCCGCCCATTGTGTGCTTATGTTTATCCTTTGGCTACAGCTCCAGATCTGGCTCTGGCTCTGGCTCTGGCTCGGGCTCCGACTCGGGTGAATCGCCTCAGCTTGCAATGGAAACTCACTGACCTGGAAACTTTCTAGCGCCGTTTGCTTTGCCTCTGCCGGCCAAGCGATGGCTGAAAGTGTTTTAAGGACCTCAGTTTCTGTTTTTTTCCCTTCTTTGCCGAAGGACGAAACCCTTTTGTGCTTGAACGAATGTATGTGCATAGCATTTGGAGTGTGCCCGCTGGCAGCATTTAACATGGTAGTTCGCTCTGTTAGCCGCGAGCCGTGAGTTGTGGCACGCCAGTTGATTAATGTCCAAAGCGCGCTGTTTATTTTTAGCCGCATTAAAAGTTAATCAAGTGCAAAGCACAACAAAATGCTTCGCCTAATTAGCAGTGCTCCTTCCAGGAGCACACATACATATACATATATAAATATCTGTGTGCGAGCTGTGATATGTTTGTCTTGTCTTGTTCGCAACGTATTTCTAAAGAAAATAAATAATTTTCATTTTGTTTTGGCCAAAATCAAGTAATACGTCGCTGTTGGCCTTTGTTGGCCAGCAAATCGAGAGATGTCGCTCGCGACATCTGTGTCCGGCATTCATTTTGGCCAACTTTCAATCTGTCGCATTTATTTGTCAGCTTCAAATGTTGAGCGAAGTGGGCGTACGTACGCTGGTCATGCGATTGCCTTTCATTACTTGACGCATCTAAATAGCTACTCAGACTGACTCACACACACAAAGACACAATTCCTATAGGCAAACACACACACAGGCACACGCACACACACACAGAAAAGTACAATAGCGAGGGCGAATTGAGAAATATTTCTATTTTTATGCTATTTATGCAAACAAGTTAAGCTTTTTATTATTTGTTAGGCGTTTATATGCAAAGCTTGCTGAATTTATTAAGGATTTTTCTATTCCGTACTGCTAAATACTATATCGATCATTTGGTAATTCCCAATTGCATAAAAGTAATATTTTCACTTAGTTTAATATGAATTAAATATATATGAATTAGTTTATTTTTTATTGTGAGCAAATTAAGTAAACCTAAATAAAGAATAATGGTCAAATTGTTATTAACTAATATGAAATATGCATATACATGCATATAAATAATACAGTAGAGTCCCGATAATTCGAAAGGAAATCAGTGTTTTTCGATTTACATTAAAATTCCAACTATCGAGAATTATTGAGAATGAATTTCTTTGAAGGGGTAAGAATTTTTGCTCGATTTACCTCGATTTTCGATTTAGCGGGGCACAAATTATCAAGACTCGACATTAGTATTATATATATGTACATATATTAAATAAATATTATGTTAAAATATGCCAGCAAATTTACTAAATAATGAATTAAGCCCAAAATGAAATATAGAATATTAATAAATAGTAATATCACATATCTATATTAACATAATATTTTATATGCAAGCAAATTTGATGCGTCAATACAAGTAAATATGCATTAAAATAATAATCATTAAATTATATTATTTTGTATGCAGTATATTTTCAAAGAAATTAAAATATCTAAGTTTCCTTTTCAAAATACTTTCAATTTCTACATCCTTTCAAAATACTTTCAATTTCTACATTCCTTTCTCTACATATCCTTAAATCTCATTTAATTCAGGACAAGCTAAAATCTCTGCCTATTTCATAGAGTTTACGGCGCACACTTATTGAGCCGCCCTCGCGTTTGCGACTCCTCGCTCACCTTGGTGGTGCGCGTCTTGCGCCATTGCGAAGTTTTCTTCGTTGTTGTTGTTGTCTCCTCTTGCTCAATGACGTCATTGCCGTTGTCGTCGTTGAGGCTCTTGTCAGTGGCAGTGTCTGCCATATTGTAGAGTGTTTATGTTTGTGTTTTAATCCTGAGAGGTGACAAGTGTTATCCTTATCCGTATGCTTACGCGCTGCTTTGTGTGCTTTTGTTAATTTGTGAGTTTATTTCATGGCTCTCAGGAATTTCTCTTCGCACCCGAACACGAACACACTTTGCGACTTTCAATTCTCTGCGGTATTATTCACTCAATCTATATGGACACTTTTTTCATTTCGCTTTCACTCATTTTCACTGGAAACACATTATTATATTAATTCGTTGCGATATTTTGTTGAGCATATATCATATATAATTTTATATATATATGAAATATATGTATAACGCATTTTGCTGATTCGACTTGCAATTTATTATTGTAGCTGCCTTGAGGCGCATTTTGGCCAACAATTTGCTTAGCTGTTGTTAAATGAAAACGAATTGTTTGCATAATATGCACAGATATAATTAATGAAAGTCTGACAAAGATAATATAAATAAAGCCTGCTTGCCAAAAGGCATTTTCAATTTATTTGGGCAAACATTAAAAGTAATGGCACATGAGCTGGCCAGGCCAGGCCATTAAAGGAAACTATAGAAATAGATTGAATAAAATGGAACACAAATCGTAAATTTCACAAACACAAATTGTGTTGCTTTATATTCAATAAAAATGCCATTTCAATAAGAGCTTGTGGTCTCGGTCTGCACGGTTTGATGGCCAAGTTGAAACCAAATCAAAGCAACTCGCAGCCCATCGGGAGCTGCCTAATGATACTTAAGTAAGACCGGACACTGTGGCTCTGCACGCTCTGCACGCACACTCCCTGAATAGTTGAAAGCAATTTCTATTTGTGGAATTCCCATTTGCCATTTTAGCTCGGAAAACTATTCATGTGCGGCCAACTCACAAAGTTGGCCAAAATGCGAGACAAGCGAGCAGGTGGCCAAATGAGTTCGACAGCAGATTAAAAGCAAATGGAAATGGAGGTGAAGTAAAAAAAAGTAGAAATAAATATGTAGCCAAGTAAAAACTTTCCGAACGGTGTTATCAAATGTCATTGTATTTGGCTGGCTTAAAAATAAAATTGCTGAGGGCTTTTTCCGCTGACCAGCTTCAAATGCATTTTTCATGTGTTTTCATTTAATGTTTGATATGATTGTTAAATATTGTTTGTTTGCTTTGTTTTCAATCTTTTTTTTTGTTATTGATTTTCTGTAGTGCACTGTTTTATTATGTTGTATGTGTGTGTGTGTGTGGTGAATTTATGTTGCGCTATGTAGATTTTTTACAAGAATTTTTTTTTTAGCTGCGGTTGTTGTTGTTGTTGAATTGCACTTGTTGTAGTTGTTTTTGGTTTGTGTATTTTGGATTTTTGTTTTTAGCATTTCTTTTTAATAACGCGTGGGTGTTTTGTTTGTTTGTTGTTGTATTTGTATTTGTTGTTGTTGTTGTTGTTGTTGTTGTATACCAGTAGAGTATATGCAGTGTTATTGTGTGGTTTTATCGCCTTCATATGCATGCAAATTCGAAATGCTAAAAATTCAACTGGGCCATCAGGCAGGCTGGCTGGCTGGCTGGCTGACTGGCGGCTGGCAGTCCACAATAGCAATAGCAAGAGCAGCTATAGCAGCAGCAGACGCGCTCGCGCTCGCAACGAACTGAGTTTGCTTGATTTTCAGCTGAGGCAGCCAGCCAGCCAGCCAGCGAGCGAGCGAGCGAGCCCGAGGACTATTCTGGGTGGGGAGGCGTCTGCTCAGCAGAGGTGTGCAGAGGGAGAGGGGGGAGGTGGAGGGGACGCTAATAGAGCGGCGCACACAATCAACACTTAATGTTGCCGCGGGGACGCAGCGGCAGACTAACACAATTTGCTCATAATCTTAAAAATGAAATGCTTCACAGAGACACACACACAGGCATTTGAATACATATATATACGTGCGTGAGTGTGTATGGCCACTTTAAATTATACACTTTTGAAAATGTGTGCGCAAAAATATTTGCCGCTTTACATTTTGGGTTCCTCTTTATATTATGATTATTCGCTTGCTGTTCGCCTCTTTTTTATTTCTTTTATTTTATTTGTTTTTTTGCAGGCCGTCAACGCGACGTATGCGTAATGTGAACGTTTGTATTCAGGAGGGGGGGCGGCTGTGTGCCTGTGCCGCTAGAGAGTGGAATAAAATTGGCTTTCAACGAACTTGCGAATACACAAACAGGTGAATATCTGTTGACCACACTCGCTTGAGAAATTATAGCGAATTCCTTAAAATTTGCTGTTTTGGCCGCGCGCAAAACACGAGAAACACGAAAAACAAATTTCGACGGGTAGTAAAAAATGCGAGGCAGAGATATATGAAACAAATTTAAAATGAAAAAAATACGACAAAATGAAATGTTTGATTGTGATTGTGATTTTATATGTCTGGCCGCAAAGACTCGCTTGCCAACGGCTCCGTGCGCTAGCTGCTGCGCGTGGCACTCAACTGAACTGATCCGAAGTGAACTGAACTGACGCTAGGATTTGGCTGTCGTTTACGGCTTCCAGCTGTAGCCGCCGGGCCGCCTCTGGCATCGCCTGGCAGCGACTGCAGCGCCTTCAGCTGGCCAGCTGCGTCGGTCTTGGCCTTTGTTTCTCACCTTTGTGTGTGCAGCGCAAATTGTTAAGCAAATTCTGCGTAAATATATGTATAAGAATGTTGTTGTTGTTGTTGTTATTGTTGTTGTTGTTTTGCTGTAAGTAAATCACGCAGTGGACAACCTTGTCGCGTGAACAGTTTATTGCGTTGCGAGCTCTGCTCGACTATTTGTCACACCGTCTAATTATAGGCAGAGCAAATCATCATTACCTATATAGATGTAGCATATAGTGAATATGTGTATATCCAATAGCAATGGCTGTCTCCATAATTATCACAAATATTGCCAATTTCGCCTGGGGCCATCGTAAATTGCCGTAATGCGAAATGCCAACAATTTGCGCTTTGGCCAGCCTCAGGCTCATTGCTCAGCGCTAATTGTTCCCATCGATTTGCCTTCGAAATCCGCCATGGCCAACTGCAACAACTGCAACAACTGCAGCCACTGTTGATGCGGATGTGACTCTTTGGCCGTGTCCCAACAACGGAAGACCAATCAAAGCACTCAACTTTGCCCGTGCACAACAACAAGTTGACATGTCTCTAATTAATATACAAGTAAATTCGTTTATTTCAGTCACGCAAGAGTGAAGGTGCTTCGCCTCTAAATATTTATGTGGAATTGTTTGATTTCATTTTGATTTTTCTTGTTCTCAAAATATGCATCAATCTTAAAGCAAAGGCTGTATATTTATTTATACAGAGCATACATAAATAAGACCTTCCCAGTTGATCCCACAATTTTTTTTTTTTTTGCTTTTGTCTGCACAAATTCTATTTATTATTGTGTTAATTTTTTGTGTTTTAATTATTCAATAAATTGAATTATTCGCACCAGTGGGACTTGGCAGTGCCTATTAAATTATTTAAAACGAGTTGTTGTCTTTTAATTAAAAGAAAATTTTATATTGCATTGACAACGCGCTGGAGGCTGTGCTGGAACCCTAAATCCTCGACTGCTCTGACTGACTGTTCGTCCCTTAAGCCGTATAATTAATTGTTTATTTTCACTCGCCAAGTTTACACAAAAGTTTCATCTCAAGTCGCCAGAATAAATGGCGAAGCTGGCACCCAGCTTCCCCAGCTCCTGCCCCAGTGCCTGCGGCTACTGCGGCTACTGCTGCTGCTGCTGCTGTTCGTCTCGCCTCTGCTCTGCTCTTTTACAGCTGCTGCACAAAAATAAACAACAACAAACGAATTGTAGGCTCAACGCCTGCTAAATATAACGCGTTGAAAACTGTTCCAAAAAAAGAAAGAAATTAAATATTATTTATAGCCAAAGCAACAAAGCTAAAGCAGCAAAGCAACAGCAACAAAATCGATGCGCGTTGAATACTTTTCGAGGCAACTGTTGCCTGTGTGTGGCTACACAATGGTCTAGAACAAATGCATATACATTCGATTTCTCTATCCATACACGGTATGCGAAACACGTACATACTCTAAAGAAACAATTTTAGCTTGTCAACTTCTTTTATCTCAAATACAAAGTCAATTCACATACACAGCTTACTCACTGTACGTCATAGTCAGTGTCAACTGTGGTTTTCAAGAGCTCTCGCTGGCTTGGCTACGGTATGTGACAGTCTGGCACAGTCGAGCCTGCAGCGATTTCACATATTTTTCATTTTCATTTTTCCTTTTGGGGTCAGCTGATATTTGGCTCAGATCAATATGCGAACGTATTTGATTTTCAGTTGCATTCAGAAACAACAAGAATGGCCCCCTAGCGTTAATATTCCAGCGATATGGAAAGTATTTTTTATTTTTTTGTTGGTCTCCCAGTTATTGGCGTATCCGAGCCGAGGGCAACGGCTTCCATTCGATGACTTCGGCCGGCCGCCCCCTCCGCCCCCTCCGCCTGCTGTGAGTTGTTGTAAAAATAGTTGTTTGTAAACAAATGCAGACGGGGAACGAGAGTACTTTGACCTCGCCTCTCTGCTGCGCTGCCTGAGCACTCTGACTGTATATCATTTTATCAAATTTACCTGTGCATATGCATATATATATATATATATATATATACATATGTATATATGCCAGCGCACAGTTTGAGGGGCACTTCACAGTGGATGGTGTGGTGAGTTTCGGTTCTCTTGGCAGGCAGCTGCGCCACGCCCACGCTTTCGTGTCAGAAATGATCATTGACATTGTCGCGCTGAAGGTGTTTTACACCAACACACACATTCACACACACACACACACACATACACACACTCAAAGGTGTGCTCTCACAGGTGGCGGCAGCTAAGAGCACCTCGGCGCAGCTTCAGAATTTCTCTTCCCAGTACACTAATTAGCTCTTTGACACACATACACTCACACACACTCACACAGACACAGACACACCTGCTGCTCCCCGAGTGGCCATTGGAAGAGTGAGCAAACTGTTGTTGCTCTTCTTTTGGCTGTTGCTTCGCATTAGCCGTTTGCCTTCTTTTTGGCATTACATTTTCCTCTGCTCGGCCGACGCGTCTTATTCATGGTTTCATTCTGAATGGCCGCGCTGCTTTCAAGGTAATTCTCGATCTACGAGTGTTATTAAAAACACGCTTTTATCTATATAGACGGCAATTCTTATAAATAGTCTCTGCAATTGAAAGTGCCCCACGTACAAGCTGCGAACAACGAATCGGAGCTGCATTTGCTTTCATATTATTGCACGCTTGTCAGCAACAATAAATACTGATGTATATATGTATGTACAAATATTTTTAATGGAAATGCTCGTACATCAGCTGGAAGTGTAGCATTGTGTAGCGCCCATTGATCGCATTGCAATTAATTTTGCGCTGCATGGAAGAATAACAATAAACGCTTTGTTTTCCATTAGCATAAAAAAACATTTACATTTCATTTAATCACATGCATTGCAGCACAAAGGACTGCCAGCCCCTCCCCCGCGCATCCAACCGTGAACTGAGTCTCCCCTTTACCTCGTGCAAGTTTGGCCATGTGCCTGTCCACGGCCCATAAATATTATTTAATTATATATTTCTTTCTTAGCCATTAACAATATGTAGGTTATAATTTAAATAACCAATGAAAGCGCGCATCTCATCAAAACATCAAATACCAACAGAAAAAAAAAAGAAAAACAAAAACAAGGAAAATACAACAACAAAAAGAAATGTTTCTAAAGAATTTCGCCTCGACTGGGGTCGCCATACGAATACACAGAAAAATAGAAAAAAATTAAATATGAAATATGTATTTATAGAAAATCTTGTCAAGACATTTCTCTATATGCAAAGGCTAACAAACAGGCGAGTGAGTTAAGGGCATGCAGTCGAATGGACTTTCGGCTGTGCATAGACCCCATTTGAGGACAGGCAAATCCATTTGGAAGAGTTACATAAACGTTGATTGATTTATACAAATATGTGAATATATGCGAATATTCAATGAGCAACTATTGTATGTACTTATAAATAATTTAATCATTTGATGTTAAAGTGATTTATCATAAAAAAAAAATATTCAAATAGGAAGTGAAACCGAGCAGAAAAAAGATGAAAAAATTATAATAAATGTTTACATATATTTATTTAAATTAAACGCAAATAAAAAGGCGATGAATAAATTAAAACAATTATTATTTTAAAAGAAAAAAAAAAATAAATAAAAAGCAGGCTAATATTAATTATGATAAATATATATATAAACATATATGTATCCGAATTCCTTTAAACATATTTGTTCTTTGAATATTATGGGAAAAAAAAAGAAATATGAGGTAGATAAAAAAAAAGCAATACAAATTAGATTAATAAATTAAAATAAATAAATATATATATAAATACATATATATAGTCATTTCGAGAGCGAAAATTTAAATATATTTTTGAGTATATAATATTCATAAAAATATAAATACAATTTCTTGTTAAAGAACAATAAAAATTACTTAATTAAAGGAGACAAATATATATGTATAAAAATAAAAAAAATATATATATAAATATAAAAAAAAAATATATTAAAATGTCTCAAGCATAAAAACATGTTATGCTTAAATGCATAATAGTAAAACTCATAGCAATAAATGCTAAAGTCAAAATAATGTGATCAGAAAACAGTTTTAATATCTGAATTTGAATTTTGATGATCTATTATAAGTTGGCGCGCTGGCTGGTGCTGCACTCAAATACATATTAGATACATGTGTAGCAGGGGGATATTAAACAGTATAAATTAATATCTTACAACTTGGCTGACTGGCTGGCTGAGTGCTGTAGTTGCTGTTGCTCTAATGGCCCGTTGATTTACGGATCGACTTGGCCGCACGACATTTTAATGTGTGCCTCAATTTATATGCATTTCTAATGGGGCGCCCCGGCTAATGGCGTGAGAGGGCGCGGCGGGCATACATGCTGCATATTAATCATACGCAGTGTTAAACGGCCGAGTTGGCCAGAACAGTGCCACAGCGGGATCCAGAGTCAGGCGGACAGATTAAGCAATCAAATTGTAGGCAGCCGTTCGCATTTCGATCACATTCAAATGTCGCTGCGCACTTCCGGGATTAACGCGTCGCCAGCTGCCCGTTGCCTGCTGCCTGCCTGCCTCCTGCTGTCTGATTGCCGATTGCTGTCGTGCTCGTCGTGTTGTGGACATGTTTCGTGGGCCAGTCAACTAATTAGAGATGCATGTGGCAATCAATTTGCGTTGCAGTTGCTGGGTCATTTCAGTGGATTTCAGCTCGTCGCCCATACGCCCCGTATGCCTAGCCAAACATTAGTTTATTTTCGTTGGCCAACAACAACACGAGCCCAGCGGAGGCGGCAGCACACGAAAACGTTTTAGTGAAAATAAATTGAAAGTCTTTGGAACATGGTTTCATGTATTGCATGTGTACAGTCAGTGTGTATGTGTGTGTGTGTGTGTGTGTGTAGTTCGCATTGCGCTCTAACGTTTGCTGTGATTTGTTTTGTGTTACGCCTGCGAGCGAGCGCAGCTCTGCAGCAGATGTCAGCGTCATGTCGTGTTGTTTGTTTTGTTCTGTTTTTATTCTTTTTGCTCCCTTCTATTTTTTAGCATGTTCGCTTTGGCGGTTGAGCCACATTCTGATTGATTACACGAGTGCGACTGCAGACAATGGGGAAATAACGCAGAGCATGCTTTAAATAGTTGCAAAATGTTTCTGACAACTGCAGCAGAGTCCATAGACAAGTGACACATGCAATACAATCGTGGCAAATGAAGACAGTAAAGCAATGGCAATTCAATTGAAATTTCCGATAATTAATAGGCATAATAACAATGCATTCATTTAGCTGCCCCCAGGGTGCAGCCTACGGCAGGCGACTAAGCTGCTTAGCCAGAAAACAATTATTGGGTTGCGGCCAACGGGGGAGGCAAGCGGGCCGAGTCTTGCAATATCAGCGCACAGCTATCGATTGCAGGATAAACAGCAGGACGGCAGCCAGGCTGCTTAAGCGATATTCTCAGAAGCCCAGCTCAGATAAATTGCTAATCAGCCAAAGGCGAGGCAACAGCCCCAATAGATACAACAACAACAATAGAAGCCGGATAGACGGCAGATAAAAGTGTATCGATTGCAGTTTGAGCACAATGAAAACGGCTCGACGGGCTGATGAGGGTGTGTGCTGGGGGTGTTGTTGCTATCGTTTATTTTTAAGCATATTGAAAATCAGCTGAACAGCAAGCGCAGCGAATGAAAACAATTTTATTAAGTGAAAAATACGTAGCAGAAAATAACCCGCAGCCAAAAAATAAACCAGAAAAAACCATCAACAGCCACAGCCGCAGCCCAAGCTAGAGGCAAAGTCAAAGCGAAGGCGACACAAGTCCTTGGCATTGGCCAAATCTTGTATTTGCACCCAAGAATCAGAAAAGGGTAAGTCTGGGTATTTCGGGCGCATAAACAGCTCAACTTGAGTAGGGTATAAGATTAGCGAGTTTATTGCGCATACGACATGTTGCACCATTTGGCTGCCCAGTCGACAATTAAAATACTCTCTACATTGAATATTTGCACAGGGTGACAACTTTGGATAGAGTATCTACTAGTTGTGGCACATGAGTGTATGTTCCACTTTATTTTTTGGTGAGCTTTTTGCTTGTTTTTTATTTTCCTCAACGGGTTGAGAACAACATGCGGGCGGGTGGCAAAAGCGATTGAAAGATGCGTTGAAGTGTTGGCAGCGACTTCGACTTTGACGTCGACGCCAATTCACCTTGAACCACACACGCACAACAACCGCATCGGCAACAGCGTCAGCTGCGACGGCGACGGCGACGGCGACTGCGACTGCGACTGAGCAGCAGACACAATTAAGTGCAAAGAAAACGGAAGCATGCGAGAAAATTTTACGAGCGGCACAGGTGACAGATACGTTGGCGTCAGCTTTTTACATAAAAGATTGACAAGTGATTTTCCCACCTATACACACAGACACACACACACACACACGCGAATGCATATCTGAACGAAACAGGTGAGACAACAATGGCTCTTTGTGCGAATCCCTCACTTTGGCCATGCCGAAATGTTAGCAAAATTGTTGACGCATTTTGATGGGATCAGTGCAAAGTTGTTGCTATAGACCCGAGAGCGGCTTATTGGGCTATCAATTTGTCTAACAAGATGCGCAGCTTACCTTTTCATCTAGTATGGCCATGTCTCTCAATTGGAACTTTGGAACTTTGCCTAATCCGATTTACAAATCCGATTCCCAGTTGCGCAATTCGCGATCGAATCGATGCCAGATATCAAGCGGATTATTTATTTATTTTTGTATTGTAATTTTACAATTTTATATATACATATATGTATATATTATTGTTATTTATATTTTTGCTCTGGTTGCTCACACACTCACACTCACGGACACACACACAGACACAGACACACTTGGTCGCGCGTCACAAACTACGCAAAATGCGCACTGAGAATTCGCATAAAAACTAATCTATTTATTTGGCTGACTGGCCCGCCTCCATTAGTGCCATTCCAGCAATAAATCAATAGCTCTCGAATCTGCTCGAATTGACTTGTTTGTTTGTGTGTGTGTGTGTTTATTCGGTTCGCGCTGCGCCTTTTGTTTTTGAGTCTTGTAAAGCAACTGAAACTGAAATCGAGGCAATATCGAAATGCAATCAAAGTGCTGCAGTTCAATCAACATTTCTACTCTCGAGTGCCTTTTGTTCTTTGGCGGGACCTGCAGCCAAATAAATTGCAATGCGCATTACGAAAAGCACACACACTGCTTACATACAGCTATATATGTAGAGTGGGTGAGGGGCATGGGGGAGAGGGGGTTAGCCGCTAGCGACTTGGGGCTGGCCAAGTGCATCACTACTTTCGATTTCAATCGCTTTGTTGGCTGTTGACAAATGTTTGGCATATCTGCTAATATTCAAGACGGCTGCTTAGCATATTTGATTCGTGGCAAGGAAATGGCTGAAATGCCACTGACCAAAACATGCGGGCTTAGAGAAATCGTCTTGGGAGACACTTATGAGCTTATGAGAATTGCCGATTCTGAATGTGGGCAGCGAATGTCGGATACTGGGGCATCACAAGAGATTTACATTTATGGATCATATAAGTAAAGCAAACAAAATGCGAAAATTCATTTATTAATAGAAACTTGTGGATCAATTTAAAGATCAAAATGTTTCTCTTCAGAACAATTTGCATCAGTATGGTCAGATATACATATATCGTCAAATTCATAGTAGCACCATTGAGTCAAAATAAAATCTAGAAGCTTATCTGTAATCTGTGAAGATATCGCACATTTCTGATCAACATTTCAAGAGCTATATCTCTATATAAATGTTCTGGCCAACTGTTGGTTAATAACTTTTGTATCTATTAATTTTAAGGTTATTTCAGTAAATGATCTAAACATGCTATACATGATCTAAATTAGTATATGATCTAAATATTCTATGCATGATCTAAATCAGTATATGACTCCCTTATTCCAAACATGATCTAAGACAGTATATGATCTGAATATTCATTGCATCAGTTATGGGACAATTTGATAAAAGTGTAGAACTTTTTATATATTTCCCATATATGCAACTCAACTATAATTTAATGATATATGTGAAATTTAATATTAGCTGATAGTCAAAAATAAAAATTGCATTAGATTTATATAAACTATAAGTTAAATTATATATGCATAAGCAAAGCTGAATCATTTTAATCCTTCCATATGCCCCTTTCAAAGTAAATAATCTAATTACTTATATTAATATTTAATAATTATATATTTGATTTCGATATATTTATTTGATTTGGAAATATGAAAATTTCAATCTCATTTACTAAAAGGTGTTGGAAGGGAACAGAAAAGAAATCGAAAGTCGTGAATCAGTTTGATTATGAAAAATAATTTAAATTATTTACGTTCAACTGCAAGCGTTGAGAGTAGCCGCCGAGTATGTTAAGAGACCAGATAAGTCTGACGATGACAAGTGATGGAGCTATTGTGGCCGCTATCATTGCCGCTCCACAGTTAACAAGCGGGCCAACATTTCGCAAGGTAAAAGGAAAAGAATAACGCATGCCACGCCCAGGCTGCCCATGCCACCCATGCTGCCCATGCTGCCAGCCCGGATGCACGGCGGCGAAGTGTCAAGTGCCGCATTGAATTATGAGCTGGATTAAATGTCGATGGCAGGAGTCTCAGCAGAGCGTGAAGGCAGCGAATATGAATATAAATGGGGATTATTTATTTACGATGTGCCGGGCGGCAAATCACGCATTGCTTTGTATAAATAAGCAGCTGTCCGTTAGCCTTAAATTATTAATTGGGTTATGCAAATGGTCGCTGTGTAATCAACAATAAACCTGACCGAAAACATATTGCAAATAATTAATGAAGCAAACAAACACCAGAAATCGAAAGTGTAAATTCCATTTCTGCACTCTTTTTAATTAACTCTCACTCTCTCTCTCTCTCTTTCTTCCTTTCTCTCTTTGTCTGTCTCAATAAGTTTTTTTATCTCTTTGTTAAATTAAATGGTAAGGCACAATTGCGCTCTATAGGTAAATTTCTATTTTCCTTTTGGTCACGTTTAATTCAGGAGCTGCTAACTTAATTCTCCGCTCAGTCAAAGCCGCTTTAATTTGCCTTTAAATTGTTTATTTAAAGTCATTGAGTGTCTGAATGAATTAAATGTTGGCATAGGTAATCTAGCAATCAAGTGAAACGCTGGGCTAATAGAGCTCCGATTTGCATTTGATATGTAAAATAGAATAAGTTGAATATTCAGTTCATACATATATTATATTCATAAATTATTTTGGTTTTTGTGGCAGGAAAAATAACATCTGAATAATTCAAGGTAATTACTTATTATATATTATAAATTTGACATGATACGATAAATTCTTTTACATATATACAAACATATATATGATTTAAAGCCTTTCAACCATTTCAAATCAAACTCAATTACAAATTTTGACCCAAAATCTCTGCAGAGTCAATTGTGTGTGGGTAGACAGGGCTTAAATTTCATTTTAAATTGGCCAGAAATTGGCCTCGCTGCAGCTCAGTGTATTAGTTAGTCGGCTTGGTGGTTACGGCTGCTCTCTATAATTTGGAATTCGTTAACTCTCGCCTATGGCAATGCTCTTCAAACACATTTGGACAATTTCCGTTTCGATTTGGAACTGCGAAGTGTCTAAGAGCTTTCTCCTGTTTCGTCGGACGGGTTAGTTAATTGCGATTCGAGCCATTTGCATTTGCATTTGCCGTTGTCAGACATATCCAACAGACAACAGACAACAGACAACGGGCACAGCTGGCAGGCTGGCAGGCTGGCAGGCAGGCAGGCAGGCTGGCAAGCTGTTGCCTACGATGCGTTGAATTTACCCAATTGGCAAATTTCCTCATTGATTTGCCAACAGACCACGATGACGAGGGCAGACAACGGCACGGCCCGAGCACCCAAGCGAGAGCAGAGCAGAGTCTAAAGACAGAGGGCTGCATGGGTCCCATCTGCAGCTGGCTTCTCGCATTTTGGTCTGTTATTGTGGGATACAGTGAGAGGCATAGGATTGATACATGTAGCCAAAGTGGCAACGGCTGATGTGGTGGTGCGGTGGGGTGGTGCTGTGGTTGGCAACTTGCAAAACTACGCAAAACATTTTGTAAATTGAATTTGTGTTTTGAGCTTTATGCGCCGCACACAAAATGTAATTGAAATAAGTAAATATCAATTGAATATCCGCCAGCGGGCGGCAGGAAGTTTATGGAAGGCAATGAAATTATTTGTTTGCCCAGTAGATGCGGCATTGATGTTGTTGTTGTTGTTGTTGTTGTTGTAGTTGTAACAACAACTTATAAAGTAAACTCTTTGTGGTAAAGTTTCCGTTGCGGCAGGTCAAAATCAAACGCATTGCAGACATTTGCCTTCGGGCCTCAGCAAATAAATCTGTGCGGGGCAGGCAGCTTATGAAAAGTGCTTGTAAATTACAAGAGATATGCCACTCATAAAACTGATTTATGCCAAGCACAATGAATGGCAACAAACAATGCTCACGTTCGACGCATATCGTGCTAAAATTGCTCTGCTCAAAAGTTAAACAGCGAGCCGACTGCCAAAATAAATGGCACGTTTATCATACGCCCAGTGGGCCCAGTGCGTTCAGCAATTTGGCAGCAGTATTTATATACCGCAAGCACGCACACACATGCATACACATACATATATGTACTGATGAACATATGAACAGTTTGTATATGTCACGCCCCCCTCCGTCTGCCGTCGTCCGCCCGCCACCCCCGTCCTGCCTGGCCTGACGCACTGGCATACTTAGACTTTGGCTATGTTTTGCTTGATGTTTTCGCGTTTGCTTTTCAATTATATAAACATATTTAGATTATATTCAGTTAACACTCACACGCACAGGCACACACACACACACACACAGTCGCATATGTTGTGCGTGTGTGCATTAAAATTATAAATTGTTTGCTCAGCAAAAAGCAGGCAAATAAATAAATTCAAACGGAACGAAACAAAACGAAACGAAGAACAAACGCCAAGCGCATAAATAGCTGACCAAAATCGAATAGAACCGAGCGAGCAGCGCTTGGAGCCAACGCGTCGTATGCGCAATGGGCGGCCGCTGCCTTGGGAGAGCTGCAACAAATGAATGAAAATCAAGTGGCCGCAACATGACATTGAATTGTTTTTGACTCGTTTTGTCACACCTAAATGCCGTAGCCATGCGAAATGTATAAATATGCGTACCTCATCTGTAATTGTATGTGCGTGTGTGTGTGTCTGATGACGCTTGTGAATTATTATTGTGTGGTCTTTTCTGAGGCGCCAGCAGCGTTGACAGCTGTCAATGCGACTGACGCATAGGGCTACGGCCCAGCAGTGGGCTAAGGCAACGGCCCAGGGTCACGCACTATCGTAGTGGAGCACCGATGCCTCCGAAATCTACGTTGGCAATGCCAAGTTGAGCAAACATCGACCACATATATGTGGGTGGGTGTAAGAGTGTGTGTGTGTGTGAGTGTGCTGCTGGCTTTGAGCCGCCGAAAATTCCATTAATGTGTTTGACCAAATATTCAACTCCATCTCTGTACATGGCCTTGTGTGATCGCTTACGCCTTGTTGCACTAATCGGCATGCCTCATTGGGCTCTCCTATTGCGTGTGTGTGTGTGTGTGCCACGAAAATTTGCTAATCTATGCTGCTAACTGCATCAATATCAATTTAGCCAACTACATAAATCCATTAGCAAATTAGCAGAGCAACGGCGATGCGGTCAGCAAACTACGGCTAAGTCAACTGTAAAATTAATGGCTTGTGTCAAATCTGGTATGCCGCTCATTAAACACATTTTGCATTCTCAATTTGAGCCGTGCCGGAGTCACGTACCCATGCGGTTACCAGATGCCTGCGGCCAACTATAAAAATGACAAAAAAGCAGACCACGTGCCTCATTAAGGACATGTGGCACGAGGCACGCTCGCCACGGACACACGTAACACAATTAGCTGACCTGCGGCTGGGCCAACATGCGCATACGGGCACACTCACGCATGTACACATACACCCACCCACGCACATGCACCCACTCATACGACACACAATGAAATTGATGAATCTGAGGAGGTGACAAGCGTTTGAGCTGGAATTCATATGCTCGTAAGCTGCGGATTCATCATAGAGCTTATCAGGCTCTATGCAAAACATTACAAGATTTAACTTGATTAGAGTCTTAGTAGATTCTTCAAATAATAGTGAATACTAAGCGCAAACCAAATAACAAAGTGCCAGCTGTAGCTTAACTAAGCCTTAAGAAAAGTAAAGACTTCTTAAAATATAAATTAAAATGACGTTCAAAAGAAATAAAAATAAAAACCTGAACGTTAATTAACCCCCTGACTTTTATAAAGTAATAGTTAATAATAAAAAAAGTTAAATTAAATTAAAAAAAATATAATAAATGTAAAAAGTAAAATAAATAAAACAAAATAAATAACATTTATTTTTATTTATTTATATAATTTTTTTAAATTTTATTTTTACATTCATTATATTTATCAAATTTATTTTAATTTTTGATAAATAAAAGACAAAATAAAAAATTCATTAAAAAAAAATAAAATAAAAATAAACAAAATAAAAAATAGGAAAAAATTAAATAAACAAAAAGCTGCAGATAATTTTTAATGTGTCATACGTATTTGATAGGACAGAATAAAGTAATAATCAATAATCGAAAGAAATATATATAATTAAAATAAACTAAATAACACCGAAGCTTTATGAATCGTATTGGTCATAATAGTTAATAGTCAAATACTTAGCGCAGCTTCAATCTACAAAAGGTTTACTAACTAATATACTTCAGTTTTTCGTATATGTTAAGACACCCAAAAATAATTATTAATAATGGGAAAAATATATAAACTAAATAAAAAAATTAAATTAAACTAAAACTTCCAAAGAGTTTAGATACCTGAAAAGAATAGTCGATAATAAATGCCAAATACAATAAATAGTGAAGATATTTTCAGAAATACGCGCTGCCTCGTCCATAAAAGCTTCGGCCATTGACTGGAACCCATATATGGCGTTCAGCCAGTGTCATTGCATCACAGCTGTCGCTCATGTTGCGCAAATCTAAATTCATGTGCGTAACGGATTCCATTTAATTTCGTTTAACATTTGACTCTTTGGAAACAGCAAAGGACAAAATGTCAAATCAGCCCCAAAACGAAAATCTCGTAATCGCAAATTTAATTTGGGTCGCATAAAATTTGAGCAATATCGAAAGAAAAAGAAAAAAAAAAAAACCAACACAACAGCAAACAAAGCCCAGACGGCCATAAAACGGCTACAGAGTTGGCCAACAACAGAAATCAATTGAGGCGGCCCATATAGAGTCTAGATAGCGCTGCTATGGCCGCACGCGTCGCTGCCGCGCCAAACCGGAAATGCAATTTGTAATTTGTGCAACAAAATTTGCAGCAATTAATTGCAATGCGCCCCGACTCCTGCTGCCCGTGCGCCCAGACCGCTAGACACGGAAACCTCAATATTTTTTTACATTTTTCTTTGCGACTTTTGCCAGGCAACGCAGAATTTATTGCATTTCATTTGAATAATACTTTTTTTTTTGTCTTTAATTTTTATTATTGCTCTTTTTTCGGCTTTCTTGGCAGCTATCGCAGCGCATTAAGTGATTTGTGCTTAACAATAATTTTTGTTTTTGTTTTTTTGATATTCGTAATTTGCGCTGAAATCAAACAGCTGCAAAATTTGTGATTTTGTGCCAGGCGTCGTCGCCTATATAAAGTGTGTCCGAGTCACATATATATCATATTCTGTGCATATACATATATCATATACATACAGTTCAGCATAAGATATATACATGCATTTACATACATATACTGCCGATATACATACATATATACTATTCTGGTATATGCTATGTTGATTTATGGCATTTCTACGGCTATATAAACAATTTGTTAAGACGCACACACAGTGAAAAATGATTTTTGGCCTATATGTATGGGCATATAAGTAAATCAAGAATTTTGACATGTTTTGGTCGTTTTCAACACTGATTGAGCCAGCCCTATATTTAAGTACTCTTTCTATCACTCACCTCGGTTATTTTCATGGTACGCTTGACAGTCTTGCGGGTCACTTCGGTTGTCTCCTCAACGACATCGCCGTCCTCGTCAATGGCTTCGGTGACCATTTTCTCGGTCTCGCCGGGAATCACCTCCTCGGTGCGTTCGGTGACGACGCTGGTCTTGCTGGCATCCTCATCGGCAGCTGGCACCGGATCGGGGCTTGTCTTGGTCTGCTCCTCGGCGGCAGCAACAACCTCCTCATTGTCCGACATGTTTGCTAATTGATTGTGTTTATCTCAAGGGTTTTATGCACTTCTTTTGAGTATCTTTGGCTCTTGTTTTAGGGTCACTTTCACTCGGTTTGGCGCTTGCTCACTAAATTTGAAAAAACTATTGCGACTATAGCGGCCCACCGACTCGCACACTAGGGCAGCACAGACACTCAATAGAGAATTTCTCAACTTGTTTTGCCTGAAAGAGAATCACGCAGAAATGAATATTTTCAATTTTTTTCTTCTTTTCTTTCTTATTTTCTTGCTTTCTTGTATGTGCTCGTGGCCCGCTCTGGGTTATTATATAAACAATCGAAATTTTTCAGAAAATAATCACTATTGACGTTCACTATCACGATCACGATGACGTTGAGGATCACGTTCACGATCACGATCACGATCAGACTTGAGTTTAGGTTTGCATTCACGACGAACCGAATTGGAACCTGGGAATCTTGAGATCTTGAATGCGTCTTGAGATGATCACTGGCGCTGGCTGTGTTTGACACTGAGAGAGTGAACGCTCAGCCAGCGACAACGAAAGAGGCGACAACAACGAACAATGAAACGGCGTGCAACGAACAACGGAAAAGGAAGAAGACGACAACGACAACGACAACGACAACGACAACGGGAACGACAACAGAGACAGAGGTGGTGACAACAACGTAAAGTGACAGAACGGACGCGAGACAAATTGCAGAAATGAAACAAAATGAATTTCTTGTTGTACAATTAAAAACGCATAATGCGAGCGGAACGGAAAAAAATTCAGTTTGTTTCGTTTCGTGCAGCAATAAATTGAAATAATCAGCGAGCAGCGCCCAGCGTCAAC
Source organism: Drosophila navojoa (assembly GCF_001654015.2). The sequence goes on from NW_022045884.1 coordinate 198,705, forward strand.
GCACGAGGCAAATTACACGATTCTGAGGCTTCTGTCCCGATCGATGGCACTGCTCGCCGTCTGGCCTGGCACCGGAACCGCTGCCGTTGCCGTTGCCGTCGCAGTTGCCGGAGAGCGACCAAAATACCAAATACAATACATACAACTAGGTTGGACATGAGCTGTCTATGTGTATATTAATATACATATGCATCCATGTGTGTGTGTGTGTGTGTGTGTGTGCGCTTGTGTATTTGGTGCTTTTCCCGGCGAGCGAGATGCCCAACTAGTCGGGATTACCAAAATAGTCGCAGACAGGCGCAAGTGCGAGCAGGCCAGCTATAGTCAGTGTCCGCTCTTTGGCATCTCTGACGTTGGCTGCTGCTGCTGCTGCTGCTGCGACTGCGACTGCGACTGCGACGGGTCGCTCTGAATTCAGATTTGAATGTTGACGTTCAATTCAATATTTTGGGCGAGCAGCTGCTGTTCGGGCGGGCCGTTCGCTAATTGTTTGACTGTTGCAAGTGCTAAAGCCAAATCTGAAATGAAATTCGAAATTTCTGAAAATGCTGAGCGAACGGGCTGCAATTAGTGCCGCTGGCCGGGGCGTGAGCCATGACGCATGTCAAATCTGTAACTGTCACCCTCCCTCCTCCCCTCCTTCGCATTCAACGTGCGTCGTTGGCGCTATTTTGGTACGCACCCCCGCCCCCGGGGGCCCACAGTCCATCAAACAATAAAAGCCACTAGAAAGAGCGCGAAGTCAGCGCGAGAGCGCCGACACATAAATACCCTTGGACTAGGATATTGTTGATGTGTTTATTTAGTAAACAATCAATTCCAATAACTTTATGTTCAACTGAGTTATATTTAGCTGGCAATTACAATTGCCTAAGGGCTTTAAATAGATGAGGTGTTTTTTTTTTTTCAACTTCATTCAACTACAACAACTACATTCAAATTTATTGAAAAACATTTAAATTTAAGCAGGCAAATAGTAATATAAATGGAGTTAACTAAATGAGTAATTTGTGTTTTCATTCGCACAATTTTCATTTATACAATTTAATTTCCTAAAATAAGTCATTCTTTGAACTATAAGAAACACTTTTATTAATTTAATTTATAAAAGTTTACTTTAATTTTTCATTACCAATATTATTATTTTATTTTCATTGTTTATTAATTTTATTTTTATACATATGTATATTATTCTTTTTTTTTTTAATTTTTTTTAATTAGCTTTTTAGAGTAATTTTTATAAAATCATTATTTATTATATTAAAAAAAAATAATTAAAATTTATTTATAATATTTATGAAATTATATTTGTTATATATAAAAAAAGATTTTTATTGTATTTATTTGCGTACTATTACAACATTACTCATACAATATTTTAAATTATGAATTGTGGATATAATAATGTACATAAATATTATGAAAGCTACTTATTATTATTATATGGCTTACATGGCCAGTTTTAAGAACTTCTAAAAATAGAGCAGATAACAATAAAATAATAATAAAGTATTTTTTCCTTTTATTTATTATGATTCCTGTTTCCTAATATAAATTTAATTGAATTAATAATTTAATAAAATATATAAAAATAAACTATGATATTTAATTTTTTATTATTTAATTTAATTTTATTATATAATTATTTAAAATAGAGCAGATAACAGTAAAATAATAATAAAGTATTTTTTCCTTTTATTTATTATGATTCCTGTTTCCTAATATAAATTTAATTGAATTAATAATTTAATAAAATATATAAAAATAAACT
>NW_022045884.1:200485-210600 GCF_001654015.2 Drosophila navojoa
TCCTAATATAAATTTAATTGAATTAATAATTTAATAAAATATATAAAAATAAACTTAAATATTTAATTAATTCTATTATATTTATTTTATATCATTTTAATATATCATATTATCTTATCTTTTACTTCATTTAGATCATTTTATGATTATTTGACTTCAGTTTAAATTGTGATACCCTCAGAGCTAGGGCATTTGAAAGTAAAACTACATATTATAAACAGTCTGCTGGGGGATTGGGAGTGCGACTGGGACTAGGCCATTGCTCGTGTCTGATGTTGCACAGCCTCGGCTGCCCCGCAGCCTCTGTTGTTGCTGTCACTCCGGCTGCTGCCACTCCTCCTGTCTGCTGTAGCTGCCGTTTCTACGGTCTCTGACTGTCTGGCCGTTTGGCCCAGCGGCATTTGCCTTGCCCGGCGTTCGACAGCTGAGCGCCGAGTTGCACTTTGCGTACAGGGTGTCTGGGCGTTTGGCAAAACTATCGTGTGTGTGGCTAGTTTTTCATTCATTATGCCGATGCGCCATAATAGTGCGGCGGACTTCCTGTAAAATCGGCTGAGAGATATATGAAAGACAAGTGCCTCGCTGTGCAAACAAAGCGCCGAATAAACGCAAGACATGAAATATTCTAAAATTAATGCTCGACAAATGTCTTTCTGGTCTCTCGACGCAACAAGAAGCAAGACATACATATATCTGCATATGTGTGGAAAAAGATACAGATACAGATACGAATACTTTGGCTGACTGTGTATACATGAAAGCAGATACATCGCTGATTATACTGCTCTCGAGAGCAGCTGTAATTGGGTCTACATTGTGCGGGAAATCTGTCAAGGCGGCAACTTCTCAGCAGATTACAGATTACACAGCCACAGGCAAGGGGAAAGGGGCAAGGGGCACGGGGCAAGGGGTAAAGGATAAAGGATAATGAGAAGCCGCCAACAGCTGTTGACTCCGTGATGACGTGAAATCACCGCTCAAATATGATTAATAAGTAATTTCTTTGTCAACAAGCCGCCCGCAGTGGGCTGTGGATGGACGACAGCGTCAGCGTCAGCGGCAACGCCAACGCGCGATATATGGGAAATCTTTAATAATAAAGCACATGCATAAATAAATTATAGGGCAGTCAGCGAGGGGAGCGCAAAATGGATAATAAAACAAAGCGAAGACACTCGGAAAAACAAAAATGCACGAAACATAAAGAAAAACTCGCTCATGTGAAGGATGCCAGAAGGGTTGCCTCCCATCCCCCATCCACTCTGGGCCCTGGCTTATTCCGTTTATCTCACGCAGTTACACAGTTGTAAATTGCACAAAGTAATTGAAGTACTTTTTATTATAAACACAGCAAGCTGTCGTTGCCCCCCTCCTCACCACCTCCCACTTGCCCTGGCTTCCTTTCTCTCAATCTCAATCTCTGTCTTGCTCTGGCCAGTGTCGTTGACTTGCGTTGACCTAGGAGCAGACCAGCCCAGGCAATGATATAAAGCACAGACGCAGCCTGACAACCAGCTGGCGTCTCAATGCCCTGCCCTGCCAGCAGCAGCTTTGTTAGACTCATGTGCACCCATCACAATGCCAATTTTCCAGAAATAAAAAACTTTTGCCAATTGAACTGAACGATGCAAAACAGAGAACGGAGAACGAATCATCCTCGTTGACTGCCAGAAAGTGAATTGTGCTGTAAAATATTGCAGTGCTTCGCATTATGCGAGAATCGACAGAATCCTATGCGAAAGTTTTATAAAGTTTCACGCTTGGTTAGCTTTCCATATTTATCAGTTTTTTTTCTAGCTTTGGAGTAAAGAGTTTATCCTGTGCTATGCTAGACTTGGAATAAAGTAAAACCTCTAGCTAGAGGGTTGCCATTTTATATAGATTCTCTTCTATCCTTTTTTCGACTTATATCGGTTACTTATTTTTTTTTTAAATATTAAATCTGGAGAACTATATTTTCCACAGTAGATTTTGACATGCTCTGAAAAAGAAAACGTAATTGAATGTGGGCGCAACTAAACGGAGATAGTCTTTTACTGCAATATAATATGAACATAAGTACATTTACATTAAAATGAAAATGAAAGATTTTGTAAATTTTGTAATTGGAATTTTGTATACGAATAATCTTATATTTGTTATTTAAAAATGATATAAGATATACAATAACCTTAACTAAATGTTTTCTCATACATATCTCTATATAATTGAGGTCATATATTGTTTGTGCTACATATTAAGGTTGTAGCCAAAGAGACCTAACAATCCTAACAAATGTTCCAAATGGAGTTAAATGTGCGAATTGCGGTTCTAAGTGGAGAATAAAAGCAGAGTCAAACAGCTCAGCTTTGGTTTCAGTTTCAAAGTGATCTGAATTAGCATTCCATTTAGTTGCTTAAGCAGCAAGAAGTGCAGAGCGTAGTGAAATAATGCATTAGGGAAAAGTGCAATAAAATAGCCGCTATTGTAGATTCATATATCAATAAAATATGCCATTTTGTATATCTTATCTTCTATCTTATAAAACAAACACATTAAATTTGTATAGCCTTTACAAGTGCATTAAATACAATTTTAAATCTATTTATATAAAATAGTAAAGTTGCATTAAATATTAATTCTTGAATGTTTTTTTTTTTGTCTAAAATATGTTCATACCATAAATTTAACTGCTATATAAATTTGTATGACAGTCTATATTATGTATAATTAAAAAATATAATCATATATATTTAAAACTATAAATTATATGTATATGAATAAATACATCAATCATCTAGTGGATGGATAGTATTTTTGTATCTAATACCCTATATCTTAAATGCTTTTAACTTCCTAAAACACATTTCTTTGCAGAACGCGCCTCTATTTGTTTATGGCATCTCAGGTATACAACGGCTGCAGAAACTGCAATTCGAGCTCAGTTCAGCTCTATTTGAAAGACACACATGCAATTGGCAAACAAATATACGGGCCAAATTGGAAAACAGTTTCGTGGCCGAGCAAATTGTTTGAGCTGCGATTTTGCTTTTAACTGAAACGCAATGCAGTCGCCCAGGGATACCAATTTCAATGAACACGCACGCACACACACACACACACTCAGGACAGGATTGAGGACAGGACTTGTTGGAGCTCGTTTTGTGTCTTCTGGATTTCGATGGCGTTTCCATTCGTTCCGTGTGTATCTTGGCTAGAGGCGGTGCTGCTAGCCGGGCAAACAGAAATGGAAATAAATAGTTGCCTAGCTCTTTTGTCTAATTAAAACGTTTCGTTTTGTCTTACTTTCTCTCTCTCTCTCTCTCTATCTCTGGCTTCTGTTTTCTCTGTGCTCTAGCTAGTTCAATTTGTAGACGTCACACACACACACACACACAGACACACTCACATATATATACATGTACATTTATAGTCTCACGCACAGAGTAAGCTGAGAAACGTGCGTGGGCCGCTGTCAACTCCTGGTTTCTATGCTGGCTGTCAATCTGTTTCATCTTCATTTCGTTTGCCTACCACCTTTTCGCTCGCTTCCATATGGAACTTGGGCCTTTGGCCAACCATTATGATGATTTATGGGCGGAAATTATTTTTTCGGCCGCCCATTGGCCCATTTGGGGGCAACAGCTACGGCGGCAAGTCTATGAAAACTTTTGCTGCCCACCTAAAAGCATGCAACAGTTTACATTTTCGATTCCGCTCGCCGCACAGATGTCTTCGCATTTTCCACACTTGACTGCTTCTTTTAATTTGAAAAGCGATTTTCCGTGTGTACTACGCATTCCACTGGCCGCAGATTGATGAGTCTTAACTTTGGCTTTGGCAGACTCAAAATATGCCACTTCCCGTTAGGAACGACTGTTTGACAATTTGGAAGAGTTTAATTTGATTATGATTCTTTGTATATCGCTTCACAAGTTATTTAGCTCCAGCTAATGAGCTTTGAAAGAAAAAGGACTGTAAAGAAAAGAAGGCTTAAAAAAGCCAAAGAGTCGAAGTCTTTCCTATAAGTGTTTCCTCTGAGTATTTCTTCTAAGTATTCTTTTCTTAGTATTTCTTCAAAGTATAACTTCTTAGTCTACCCTCGAAGCTTTCCCTCGAAGCTCTTTCGCCAAGTCTAAAATGCCTTGCTGAACGATCACACACTTTACTTCACCTTACTGCACTTCACGATTGGCCCCCACCAGGCCTGGGCGACTGAAGAAATGCTGCAGCTGCTGCCCTTTATATAGGGCAACTTTTACTCATTCACTCAGGCGCGCCCACTCAGTTGATCTCAGCTCCAGGTAGAGGTCGTTGCAGTCGAGCATCAAGTGACCAATGGGAACACTCTCTTCTCTTTAAGAGGCTGCAAGCACTCTGGCTTCGTTCTACTCAAATATGAATACGAAATGAATACTGCCGCATATATATAGACAACTTAAACGATCTTCTGAGGCATACAGTCAGAGAGATAGGAGAACAAACGCATGTGTATTGTAGCTTATGTATTGTACATTGATATTCATAATTAGACGTTTGTTCTACAGTTCTCTTAAGGCCTTTGACTGCTGTATAGTCTGCCTCGATTTCTGTCTATTCCATCTCATGCTCATTAATTGATTTATTATCAATACAAGTAAACTAAACTGGCAACACTGCTCATAAGTAAATCAACAAGTTGTCGTTGGCCATTCAAAGTGCTATAAAACATCGTGTATGGCTGTGGCTGTAGCGAAGCTTTTTATAGCTTAGCAAAGCACCCAGCATGCATACGGTTATGCAAAAGCTGCGCGACTGGAATGGTCTGAGCTTGAAAGCTTAGCGAGTACAAACACTGCACAACTTTGGCGCTTACTGTGAAATTCATTTGGGGTTTTGACACCGTTCGGTGCATTACACACGGTGCTGAGTCAGCTATCAATTGGGTATAACCCGACATCAGCTCCGATCAAACCAGTTCTTGAGCACTGAGCTCGTAATGCCTAATCCGTAATTTGAATAAGAGAAGCCCGCGCGCTTATCAACGCACATGGAAGGCGGCCGAAAAGTCAAAGGTGCTTTAAGTTCACCGGGTGCTGGGCGCTGGGTGCTGAGTGCCTGCGTGTCGGAAACTTTTGGCGAGCGCAAGCTGCCGAGACGCGGTGCCTCTCGCTAGAGACAGCTACGGCAAGCTCTTCCAGTGCGTAGGCCAAGCCACAGTGGCACAGAGCCGAGCCAAACAAAGCCCCAGCCGTTGGCAGTCGATTCAGTTTGGACTTCGACGTCTTGCCAGCAGCATCGTGAGCGCTAATAAATGTAATAAGCCCAGCTGCATACAGCTAAATAACAGACAACTTTATTTAAAAGTGCACAGAGAGCGTGTGAAAGAGACGGACCGCTGAGTGTGTGAGAGAGAGAGAGAGAGCACAGCTGAGAGTGAGAGTGCGAGTGCGAGTAGAGTGAGAGTGAGAGCTTTGTGTGTAGTGACAATCATAGCTTGGGCCCGCCTCTTTGCCCCGCAGCGTCGTGCAGTGTTCGACTGTAGAATTGTTTTGATTGTGAGAGCGCGAAGCAAGAAACAATAACTGTAGTACGACGTCTTAAGTGTTAAGCATCTCGATGCTAAGTGAAAGTGGCTCAAATTAAATAAAGAAAAAAATATATATAAAAAAAATCCAAATCAAAGAAGGCCAAAAGCTGAGTTTTGTAATTTAGTGCGCGTTTTTAATTAACTCGTTTTAGCCGCTAATTGTTCTTAGTTTATTTGTTCCGACTCGAAGGTCAGCTGTTGTGGCTTGAAACGTGTTTTGAGAGGCAAAAGCTAATGCATGCTATTTGTTATTGTTTACCAATGAAACAGATTCATAATTGTATCAACTAATTATCGTAGACAACAAATGCTAAAACTATATAAACAGTTAAATGAAACAACATTCACATCAAGCCTAATAATTTTCTTAAACAGTCAAATATTTATTATTAGTATTAATTTTTTTTTTTTACCTGTATTCATATTAACTCTTATTTTAATATTCAGTTTAACTGCACCTCGCCGCATAAAATAACTTCCTAAACATGAGCGCTGTGGATGCCATCATCAACTATAAACGCAGTCCCAACGAGGACTTTTACGCTCTGCTCCACTGCGATGAGACCTCGTCGGTAAGTCGAAAGTTTAATTAAAACCAATAATTAACTAAGTTCCTAATGAGCTGAGCAGCAAATCCAAGCAGCAGTCCCGTTAAAGTTTTTTGCCCAAAAATTTAATTTGGAATTAATTGAATTTGGTGCGAGAGCCATGGCAGCGACAAAGGCAACGCTTTTCCGCTTCTCCGGGCAAACAGTCTTAGATCAACACAGCTAGATAAAGCTACAGATACAGATATAAACGAAATCAAATACAAGTTGACGTTTGCCGACCTGGCTCTCAGCTCGTCGGGGCATTTGCTTTGAGAATTAGTTTCAATTACGTCTCGCATTCAGATTCAGAGACGTGCCAGATTAAAAGAATTGAGTGCGGCAGCAGCTTTGAGATACAACTTAGTAGCTGGCACTTGGCAATTAAACGCCCGAGCCGACGAATGCCTGGTGAAAATCGTGAGAATGGGGAAAAACTTTTCACTTTTAACTGACAGCCCGAGTCCTTCAATTATCTCTGACAAAAGTTGTCAGCGAGTGCGTGTGTGTGTGCGTGTGTGTGGGAATCTGCTTGAGTTAAGCCTGGCAATTATTTTCAGTTTTAATATCAGGTTGCTCGCAGCGCTCGCCTGTCAACGGCCTGACAAGATCTTTGTCATTAGGCTTACTTGTATCAGATGTGGGCATGGCCAACATCTAAACCCTTTTAATCGCATTCAGTTACCTGTTCAGCCCAAGGCTCTGGCCTAGCTTAATGGAATTTTGCTGTATGAATAACACTCGGTACTCGGCGCTCTCCACTCGCTTGGGGTTGTCAAATTTTCTAGTTCACAAAATTTCAATAACAATTTTAGGAGCACGCATGAGCGTAACTTTTCCAGGCTGCGGCCTAATCAAATTCAATGGCATGAAAAATGTTTTGACGTTGCCGTAATTTTCCACCTGTAAACATTTTAATGTTGGCAATTTTTCAAGCTGTCGATTGCATCATGTTGTGCCATCTATTGAATTATGCACGAGTTCCCCCTGGCTAAGCATCACTCCTGATGAGGGTGACTCTGCCGGCGAGAATGGCAAAATGTCTGCTGGGAAACGGATCTCATTAATATGAAAATTTGTAGTGTCCTCAAATATAATAAAAGCAAGGCTAGCTGTTGCCAAAAACAAAGTCTGCTCCAGTTCTTCAAGCAGTATTCCAGCATTTCATTTTATATTCAAGAATTCATTTTCAATGCCATTAGGCTTAGCAGTCTGAGAGCTTGTTTATTATTATTATTATTGTTATTGTTATTGTAAGTAACATATGGATTTGAGGCTTTAAGCACGAACTCCAAATTGTTATTTATTGCCTGCAATGTAGATGCAGATTTTTCTAGCTTATATCAATATCATTGAGACTCTATTGAGAGGCAGGCCTTGAAAGGTAGAAAGTTTTACAGCAGATATAAACTTAAACAAGTATCGAGCAAGTATCGATGTTGATATATGAGATCAATGAGATTTGTTTCATTCATTTTTTCGCAAGTGAAAGTTCACTTTTACTAGATTAAGACTGTATGAATTTTGTCTACCTGATGTGCTCATATATTCAGTTTACATCAAAACGTTGAATTACTCATGTACAAATTATGTAAAAATCGAATAATATTTCAATTCATAATTTCATTTTTCTTTTGCAAGGAAGTTTGACTTGAATATTGTTTGTAAATTATTAAATCCTAAATTTTATATAAAATTTAGCAATCTATTTGATTATTATTATTTTCGTAAAAGTTAACAAAATTTTCTTATTATAATAGTCAGAATTACATGCAATGAGCTTAGATAAATTTTTAAATGGCCTTCAGTTGAGCTTCAGAGCGAAGCGATTACAATTCCCATTACTATTCTCACACAGATGAATCCGAGCATTGCTGTACCAGATGAACCTATGCGATGCTCTTAGAAATATTTGCATATGTCATGTCCAGTCTATATATGTATATATATGCAAACATGTTCGCTTTATTCTTTGTATACATGTATTTATTTATACATTCACAAATACTTATACCCATGTGGCTTTTATTATGAAAAACAATTTCGAAATATCTGTTTGTGTATTTGTATCTCTATCTGTATCTGTATCTGTAGAACAATTGGACTGCAGTCTCTTGATGCTCATTTGCAAGTCTCTCCAACGTCGGTGCGGCACAATCCAATGGAAATTCGGTGCAAAGTTAATTTAACGGCAATGCATACTAATTGATCAATTCAATTCTAATTGGTTCACTTTAATTGCATTATGCAATTCGCACGCTCGATTGCAACAGAGAACCCCCTGACATTTCTATCTACTCACTGCCGGCCTCTACTATTTGCATATTGTGTTCGTGAGTCACTGGAACTGATGCTATTTCCATAGCTATTGAAAATGAAGAGAGAAGTTCTGAATGTGCCTCATGCTGGGTATTTTGTGCTGATGTTACGAACCTTTTTTGTTGAAGCTTCAAATTTGGTGAATAGACGGCGAAAATGACAAAATGTCAACATATCATTTCGTTGTGACACACATTCCTAGTTATGTACATCTGTGTGTGTTTGGTATCAAATTCCCGTTATTGTGTGTAATAGCAGGACCTGCCACCCATTCACACCTACTACCATATATTACGCAGGAATGCAGAGAAAAGCCTGTGTGAATGTCTGCCAGAGATTCATTAAGTTAATTGTGGGCGTACCCTATGGGAGGAGCGAGTGTAGAGAGAATCTCCGTCTGCTGCTGCCTGAATAACATTTCTTTTTACGTGCCTCTGCCGTTGCAGTCAGCCGCATGAGTAATACAAATTGAAATTAATTATACGCCTCACTGCCGTTAGCTCAGCCTACAAAATTCAACGTGTGCTCATTAATAATAGAAATATTCGAATAGCAAACGGAGTCGACAATTTATTTATATTTATTTACTCAGTGTTGCCAGTCTAGCCTATTTGAAGCTAGATCTGGCCTATTTGATAATAAATTCATTGGAAATGAGTATGCGAACTATAGCCAGAACTTGAAGCAGCCTATGTAGAAATCCTTCTACTACTCTGTATGCCATCTCATAATAATAAATATTTATGTGCATAAGCCAATTAGCATATCAAGCATTTACATATATCCTTTGCAGCGTAACGAAGTAATCCGATTTAACTATGTGAGTGTGTGTGTTTGCCTCTATATATGTTCGTATGTCTGTCTGCATATCCTATCTCTCTGTCTAGTTCCATGTCTATACCACAGTCTGTCTCTCTGTCTGTTTGCACAAGAGAAGCACGAGCTGAAGAAAAAGATCATTTCATTTGTCTATGTATATGCAGCAGTATTAATTTCGTATTAGTATTAAAGTAAAACGAAGCTAGAGTGCTTGCTGCAGCAGAGGGGGTTCCCATTGGTCTCTTAAAGAGAAGAGAGTATTCCCATTAGCCTCTTAATTCTCGACAACAACGACCTATACCTGGAGCTGAGATCAACTGAGTGAGCGCGCCTGAGTGTGTGAGTAAAAGTTGCCCTATATAAAGGGCAGCAGCTACAGCATTTCTTCAGTCGCCCAGGCCTGGATGAGGGGTCAGTTGTGCAGTGCAGCAAAGTGAAGTAAAGTGTGTGATCGTTTAGCTAAGGGCTAAGGACTTGGAGAAAGCAATAAGTGGATAAGCTTAGAAAAAAACAAAAAACTGAGAAGAAATATTAGGAAAGAATACTTGGAAGAAATACGTAGAGCAAACATTTAGAGAAAGAACTTAGAGAAAATATTTAAAAACCTGACAACATTTACATATATAAGTGTAAGATATATATATATAGAAGCTATGTATGTAATACATAAATATATATTTATATATAAGCCTTAAATTTGTATAAGCAAGGAACCTCAATACTTTATGCAGACAATAGAAAATAAACATGGAGCGTAAAGTAATGGCATTAAGAATGGCTGACTGAGTGACTGACTGACTGACTGACTGACTGACTGACTGACTGACTGACTGACTGACTGA
>NW_022045884.1:210610-231453 GCF_001654015.2 Drosophila navojoa
TGACTGACTGACTGACTGACTGACTGACTGACTGACTGACTGACTGACTGACTGAGTAAGTGACTGACTAAGCTGCTGGGCAACTGTTGGTCTGTGGCATCAGCGCTCATTGTGAATGTCTGTTATTGTGCATGCAAAGCCATTTTCATCAACAACTGGCACAAACAAACAGCAAGGCTCAACAAGAGGCTTTTGTTTTGAAAATTGAGTGTCCGGGCACCGTCCAACCGCTCTGCCGGTCTACCTCTCTGCCGCTCCACCTCTCTACCGTGCCACCGCCATGCCATTCAGAGTGGATAATGCGCTTTTGTTGCTCGGGCTGCGATGACAACTGTCAGGTTCTGTCAGCCGCCAAACTCGGCCAACAGCAGCAGGATAAATGCTGTCTGCCGCAAAATATTGCCCGACAGCAACTTGTTGCTGCTGCTGCTGTTGCTCCTGCTGCTGCTGCTGGTGCTGTTAGCTGTCACTGCAAACACTTTGGCTTAATTAATTTCAATTGCTCGCACAGCCCTGACGTTAATGTCAGCCAGGCGGTCGTGGGCGGGATCCGGTGTCAAGGTTGTCGCAGTGTCAGAAGTCGTCCTTTAAGTCCTTTGAGCCAAGTGTTATTTGGTCGGTCTCAATTCTCGCGCAATTCGGGTCGTCTTACAGGCCCACGGGAACGTGGGATGCTATTACACTTAGCGGTTTACAGTTTCACACTTGACATTTTCCGGCAAACAGTTTCGCTCAGCGTACAGCAGAGCATCACGTAGATGTTTGCTTGTTATTGTCATCGGGACTTATCGCTTCCGCCCCATTGATGTTGCTTTGATTCTAATGCGAGGCTTCGCTTGCCGCTGACAGGTCGTGCGGCTACACCTGTTCGTCGACCTGTCCTTGACGACGTCGCGGCGTCGCTTGTTCACTTAGCGTGTGCTTAGTATCGACACATCGCCGTAATCATCTCTATGTTCACTGTCATCGTAATGCTCACCCTGGGAATGGCACAAAATCTGCATGTCGCAACAATTTAAAATTACTTTCTTTTTCCAGATTGATGCCACCAAATGCTTAGTTAATTTATGGCAAAAGAGAATTTTCATTGCAATTTACTTAATTTGCGTAATTTTCCGTCTTCTTCTTCGCAGCCGGAGCAAATCCAGGCCGAGTACAAGGCGCTGGCACTCCAGTATCATCCGGACAAGAACAGCGGCGACAAGGACGCGGAGGCCAAGTTCCAGCAGCTAAAGGTAAGCAGCAACAAAAGAACATTTACCTGGAAACAAGAAAGCAAACATTTTACATATTTAATAAAGTACCGCCAGGTGGGTGCCCAAGCAGGCGGCGGGGGGCGGCCAAAGACTTGGCATTGCGCGCCCCGAGGGTAATTTATTTAAGTTGAAAGCTTCGACTCGAGTTGTTTGTCTTTTTTTTTTGCTCTTCTTTTTTTTTGCATTAGGCGAGCTGAAAGCATTGTTGATCTACTCTCGCCATACACATAAATTATAAAACATAACCCCTCAGTTAGCGTAATAAAAAGAAACTAAAAGCACACACATACACTGACAAGCTGACAACACACACACACACACATACGATGGCTAGGGATGTGCGTGGGGCATGTAAAATGGTTGGCTGTCAGTCGGTGAATGCTTAAAACCACATGGAACAAAGCGCAAGCATGCACACGCATCAAATACACTTATACACACATACACACACACACACATGCACATGCACGCGCACACACAATTGAATAACCAGAAGCACACTCATTTACACTCAACCTCAAATTGAATTTTACACATAACAAAAACGCTGCAGAGATCGCGAGCACTTTGCAAGTAGATAAAATAAATTACATGCGACTATACCCTATATACATGTACATACATATATATACACTATGTATGTATGTATGTATATAGCTACTATTTTGAAAAGGATTATTGATTTTGCGCTGTGTGAGGCAGGAGCAGAGCAGTAGAGCAGCAGAGCATCATAAAAATAAACATATGTATGTACGCATATGTTAATGTGCGTCTGTATGTTTCAGCGGCTATTGTTGGCCACCGACAACGTAAGGGAACTAAATCAACTTAGCCAAACAGTTGCCAGTTCGCTCGTCCTTGTTCTGCCTGCCACTGCTCATTAGAGTCCTGTCAGCTACGGCGACAATAAAACTTGTTACGCGTTTGGGCAACGACAACGGCAACGAGAACGGCAACAAGTCGAGCGGAACTGCTCTTCTATGGATGATAGTTGTGAAACTGGGTCCAGAGCTCAAACTTGCCATAAAAGGCAAATAAAATTTGCAGCTTGTAAAGGTCCCCCTCGCCGTATGTCTCCCTCACTCTATCTCTCTCTCTTTCACTTCCCCCTCTGTGTGTGTTTGCTTTCTCTCTTACAACATGGCTGGGAGCCATTTTTATGGTTGCTATAACGTCAAAGCCATAAAACAAACGCTGATGGCGGCTATAAAGCATTTCAGGAGTAATTTTAAGATTCAAATGTGCATAAATTTGATTCCAGCATGTTTTCGTATACATTTTTGAAATTAGTTCTACGAGCATCTGCTTCAAATCATATTTGGTAATTTAAAACACTTTCTCAATTTTATGCAATTGTAAAAAAATCTAGTTATTTTCCATGAAATATATACTGATATAGGAGTAAAATGCATATGTTTGTCATAGATAATACAAATAATGCAAATCTAATCAGTGCACCACAATACAAATAAATTCCTATATATTCAGCTATCAATTCTCCTCTAGATAACATGATGAGCGACTGTTAATTGACAGCAGAGTCTGACTCTGTAAATTTCCTATATCCAAGGCTGTCTCCTACGGCTGCAGTAGTATTGGTGAGAGAGAGGGAGACGCCATTGGCTGTTGCTGTTGCAGTCTGGACTAGAAATTGTTATTCCTACAGAGCGCTTGATTACGAAAGAAAGCATGTAAAATCATAGACGTAAAACTAATGGTAGTCAAACTACCGATACATATGTATGTATGTATGTACATATATTTAGAGTACATATGCTCACATTTCATATGTGTATATGCAAAACAAAAACCTTAAGCTTCTTTGATTCTGCTTGGCATTCAGTCAGCTCCCAGCGTGCACTTATAAAACAAAAGATGATTAGAGAAACAACTTATGTATATGTGTATGTATGTATGTCTTGCAAGATATACACATGTGTATTCTGAAAACAAGCTGCGTTTCAAAGGACGTTAGACCATATTTATATTGCTGACACTCGCATTTTAGTCAGCATCGTCGCTGTTTCCGGCAAGTTTTTAGCCAGACCGACTTTCATTCTTTATTGGCAAGAGCAAATACGGCCACAAGGCAAAATTAATTGAAGAGAAATAAAGCAGCCGGCAGCTGGCGGCTCGAAAACCTTGCTAGCTGACCCACATAGCCAATGAGTAGTAAAATAATTGATTATCACGTACGAATCATGGCAATAAAATCTCAGAAGCACAACGTGTGTAATTTTGCTTCTTTGTGTGTGTGTGTGTGTGGGTGTGTCTGTGAATCTGTGTTCTTTGTCTATTCATTGAATGCCAGCAAACTGCTTTGGCATACAAATTGTAGATGTCTGCTGGTATCAGCCCAGATAGGCTATCGAAGCCACTTGAGCGTGTAATTCACATACGCATGTGTGTGTGTGTGTGTGTGTGTGTGTGTTTGTTAATCACAGTCATGCTAATAAGTATACTACATAAATTGATTATTTCGCAAGCAAAGGCTCAAGCCGTAGCCAAACAGAACAGAGGACGAGCTAAATGCTATTTGTTTTGGGTTTTAACAAAATCTGACTTCAATCAACTAATGTAAATAAACAAAAAAAAAAGCATTTTGGAAATTTTTCACTTGCAGGAGGCCAAGGAGACCTTGTGCGATCCGGAGAAGCGGGCCGTGTACGACAAATGGCGCAACAGCGGCATCTCGATGAGCTACAAGCAGTGGCTGGGTATGAAGGAGCACGTCGGCCAGGTGAGAAGATACACAATTGCCGAGAAGGTGGATAAAGAGGTATGCTTATGGGCCAGGAATGTACCGAAACAGAGAAGTAAAATTCAATCCCCCTCAAAAGAAAAAAAAACACTGTAGACAATTGTGGAACTGTGTTTTCTCTGTGTGTGCCGTCTGTTTATGTTTTATTTATAAAGTGGGAAAATTACAGTAGCTCACATTGGTTGTGACTAGCATTAGCATCAGCATTGTCTCTCCGACTGTCTGTTATCCTTTCAAACGATTTGCTCTACGACAAACAACAAGTAACGGGAGACCATGTATATTTAATGATCTAGAAGGAGACGGAGATGAGAATATATTTTTATTTATTTGTGTATGTGATATATGCATATATAGGTAATAGACTGTAATTTGCTACAGCAGCTCTTTCATTCATTCGAAATGGTTGAACAATGAGAATTCAGGCTCGAGTTTCAGCAAGTCACCTAATATACTCGCATTCTAGCCCAAGACTGAAAGTTAATTACAATTAATAACAGATTTTTCTAGAAATATTCTTAACGCGCATTTCCATAAATATAATATTACTTAAAGCTCTTAATGTTGCTATTAATCACTTTTTGAATTTTATTATTTTGTTTGTTAATTTCTATATATATATTTTTTTTTTATGCCTAATGCATTTTTTGTTATTTTCATGAATTTAATTTTTAGCCATTTTATTTATTTTAATTTTTTGGCATTCCCTTTTTTCTTGTCGATATATCAATTTTTTTCCTTCTTTAATTTTTTTTTATGATAGCTTAAACTATATAATTTAATTTATGTATATTCTATTTATTGACTTTTTTATCCATTTAATTTTTTGGTATTTTTATTTAAATTTTATTATATTTTTGCTATTATTATTATTTTTATTTATGTTATTTTATTTTTATTATTATTTTTTATATATATATTTTTTTTTTTCTTTTCTATCAAGTTCTATTTAATTTAATTTTATTTAGTTCTTATTTTGGCTTCAATTTTTGGGTAATTATTTTAAGTTTAGATTTAAACCGAATCAAAAAGACTCTTTATAGTTGACTTTAGCATATTTATCTAGATATCTGCTAGATATCCATTCGTATTTCTTCTTTGACAATGGAGTAAGTGATTAGATGAGAGTGCATTTGCATTCGCTCTCTCATTATTGCATATTAAATGAGATTGATTGCCGCGTTGCAGGCGAGCTTTATGCCAACTTCCGTAGGAAATTGTCGCGCATTCATCAAATGTGATAGGGGGCTGGTTTGGGCCTGGCTAATTTGCTGTGGCAAGATGATGGCCGCTGCCATAAATCGGCTTTGTGTGGTCGCCTGTGGCAGCCATTTGCACTGGTTGCGCTGGGCCTTTGCGGTTGCAAGCAATTCGCACACGCGCTGCAGATTTTCCATTAGGTTTCGGACTGAGCTCACTCGACTGACCATAGTGGTTAGCTTCCCACTTGATTTGAGCTAGTTTACCATTCGCTTGTAAGTTACAGAGCTAGTAAGATTGGGCACGGCACACAGGGAAACCAGACCGCAGGTTCAATAAAACCGCAAATGTGACTTAAATTTAACTACAATAGCTACAAGCCTTGATTTAAACTCCCAGTGTAAAGCCTGACTCTGATCGCCTGAGCACCTCCAGTTTTTACGTATTTTATGGTATTCTTTCAATGTGCCTCTTCATCCAAAGTGTTCTAAGTGTACGTCGTGCATGCAAACGAGGAGCCAATGCATCTGAGTACAAATTCAAATCAATTCCTATGTAAATACACTCACGTTCGCATTTGGAATCCGTCCGGATGCATTGGCTCTGGCAGTAGTTGCGTAGCTGCACAAGAAAATTCGATTAATGGCCAATTGTTTTTCGTTCAATCAAAGTCCATGCATTGGGCCACACCTAAGACCAAGGACCGCATGTTGCCGGAGACCGGCGCCGGAGCCGGTCCGGGCGGTGCCAGCTGCAGCAGCGGCGGCCTCACCGCCGCCTCCCCGAACCCAGCCCATCGACGCGCATCCGAAGGTGGAGCCGCCCTCTATTACGGCAGCCGCAAGGCCGAGTGGGGCACTGAGAACACCGATGTGGCCAACAAATTCCGCAATTACGAGATCTAAGCGCCACTCAGAGATTATGGAGGGGGAGAGTGAATGATGGACCTGATGATGACTATCGATGCCATGAGATCAAAGTGCGGAGAGAGCCGAGCAGAGTAAATTTTATGCATATTCTTAGCCCCTCAGAGGGCAGTATATCTCGATGTGAGTTTGAACAAAACATATTCCAATTACAACTATTATTGAACAAATCAAATGCAAGACATAAGCGAAGAAAACATACATACATATATATAAAATGAGCATAGAACATTGAGCATTGAGCGAAAGTCGCGTTTCGCGATATACAAAATATTATTAACCAACTCTACTTACATACATATATACAGATATAAAAGCGTACATGTTCTATATACAGGCATGGTACATACATATATTGATGTGAATTATAGCGTTGCAAAATAATAATTATATATATATAAATGTTTATAGGTGTATAAAAAATATGAAAAATGGTAATTAAATATAAAGAAACTGTAATTTCAATAAACAAATGGCTGGAAGGCGGCAAGAGGTTAAAGTTAAGCTTAAGTGAAACATTTGAAAGAAATTAGTCAAATTTTAAATGTATACAGTGTGTAAGTACATATATACGCAAGCACCCACACACACACACATAATATATAATGAATATATTTATCTACAACTATTTGTATATTGATGTATGTATTTATGTACCATGTGCCCCTAAGAGACAATCCCTTTGGAAGTGTTTACCAGTGCACTAAAAAAAATTGATAACTCTAACTGAACCTAGCATCAAAATGCCCACCACACAGAACTCATCGGAAGCGAAAAAGCTGAAAAAAAAGAAAAATAATACCCTACCACGAAAGCGAATTTAACAACTATTTATACACAAAAAAAAAATACTGCATAGTCAAAAAAAAAAAAAAAAAAGAAACTTTCACTCGGTGTCCTTTAACAAGCAAATCGAAAATTTGCAAACAAAACTAAATAGCTAAACTATTTTATTAATTTATGAAACAAAGAGCAGTCACTCGGAGACTTGCTAAAAAAATATAATAAAAATAAAAAATACCAAAAAAAAGAAGAAATATAAATGTTTTGATGCATTGTTGTTTTTAATATCGATGTGTGATGCAATTCTTAAATGTTATACAAATGAATATCAAAATACAAATATATGAGCGAAAATTAAATTTTGCCATCGTAAAGCTACATTATATAAATGTTTATTTGAAATCATATTGAATTTACTCAAATACACACATATTATTGAGCGGGAATGAAAATTTAAAAAATAAATAAAAAAAAATAAAAAAAAAGGAATCTAGTGAAGATTTAACTATTTCGTAATTGAAACAAAATCTCCTTAGATCGCAAGCCAAAGAAAATTATTTTTGTGGGCTCACGTGGCGTATGAGTCACGTGTGGCAAAGCTTCAGAAACTAGCAATTATGCAAACACATAAATGTTGAATTTAATTTAGCTGAATTATGAATGTATAAATGGCAAACAGAAAACCAAATAAAGTCAACTATTTAAAGAAGTTTCTTCATTTGAAGGGGCTTCACGAAAAAAAAAAAACCATACAGAGTATTTATTTTTTATTTAAACTAATCTATAAGTAATACGAATCACTCCACTTGTTTTGCGGTTAGCTCTAAGACCTGACTGAGTGTGACCTGCGAGTCGTCCCACTGGTAACAGGATCGACGATCCGATTGCACGAATTCCCGTATCCAGCGATTAAGCACTGCATAATAATAGAGCGTAGCTGTTATACCAATAGAGCTCGAATGCCCAACACTAGTCGCCACTTACCCCACTTGGAGCCCACAATAATGGGGCAGGCGCCGTGCATGGTCCTCGCATCGCCCACGCCCGAGGCATGCAGGTTGTACCAAAACGCAGCTGAAATTAGCGAAATTGGGAAACATATAATTACGTGCGGGCCAACGGGGCTGGATAAGGATCAGAAGGAACTTGAATGCCCCAAAGGATAGGGCTTCATAATAACATTTAAGTTTTAGTTTTGATTGCTGCATAGTGTTGATAAGCTTAGATGGGAAGCGAATTCAGAATATTACTAGACTTCCTGTTAGTTTATAATACCGTAACGTAATATAGAAGCCATTAGCCAGCCCCCATTCAAGTTCCCACTGCACGTACCTGCATATTTCTTGGGTCTGAGCAGCTGCTTCAGAACGGGAAATGCCGTCGCTCCACCCTGTTCCACATCGGTGAGCTAGAAAGTGCAAAAGGGAAAACATGTTTCTCAGTGGGTTGGCAACAAAGGGCAACAAAGGCATCAAAGGCACTTACATAGAAGAGGACGGTGGCAATGCGATTGCCCATTTCCGGATTGGACACCTGCTTAGTTTCAAACTGGCAAAGGGAATGATGAAAGGCTCATCATAAAATATGTATTCGAATTTGAGCTGCTGTACTTACGGCTAGCGGTTGGAACCAGTCCATGTGCTGGGCATAGTGGCCGCCTATGCCGTAGTTGGCCAGCTGATGATCCTCCGCATACTCTGGAATCGAAATGCATACATGTATGTAGATGGCCGGGGCAGGCACAGTTTCAGTTGAAGCTCACCCAAGTGCAGGTCGGTCATGTCGGCCACCCGCTGATCGATGGTGCGCAGCACTTTGTGGCGCGTCTTCGGGAGGAAGGTGAATTGGCTGGTGCGCGCATTGGACACGACGGACGAGTTGTGGCCCGTGACGGTGGCACGATGAATTTTGTTTTTGCTTAGCCTCATCAGCGTGTCGATTTCACTCTGATAGATGACATCGTGGAAGAGCACTAGCAGTGGATCGTGGCTCAGCTCCTCGACCTTCATGGGCGCCAATAGCAGAAAGGGATGCGTCTCGGTCATGTAGCCGCAGCGCAGCGGACGCAGCTCTGACGGCGTGGGCCTTATATGACCATTGCACGTGTGGCGGTAGAGCTCAAAGTCGCTCAGCTTGGTCAGGTCCTCAGGTAGGGGCTAGATTTGCCAGGCGAAACAAAGATCAGATGAATTGGAATAGGATGAGTAATGGAGTTCTATACGCACAGCATGTTCATCGACTGGATCAGCGGTCAGCTCTTCGATTTGCTTTTCGACTTGATTAAGTTCTTTCCAGCTATCCAAGTGCCTCTCAGTGCCTGGCTCTATATTTCGGAGCATTTGCAGGGTATTATTCATGCCTCGGTAATCACTTAGCCTGGCTTTCAGCTTGACTAGCTGCTCCAAAATCACTGGCAGCAGCTGAGCGCGATCCTTGTCCAACAGACGGCGTTTCGCCTCCAGCAGCCAGGCGTGCGCCAGCTGCGGATGCTCATCCCGCGCCGCCTGTTGCGCTATGTCCAGGCAATGCTGAGCGTGTAGCTGGGTGCTGCAACGCAAATACCGTGAGGTAAGTGTGATTAGTGCATTCGCTGTGACAGTTTTCCCCCCAACTATTTGCCATTTGGCTCACCCATAGGAAACACCGTCGAGTATTCCAGCAGCCACATGCTTGGTCTGCAATCTATAAATGTACTGCAGACGCAGCAAGCCATCGATGGCGCCCTCCAGCTCCCGGGCATTTGGCATGTCCTCTCGCTGGCGCAGCCGCTGCAGACGTGCCAGTGGCTCTGTAATTGAAGGGTATACGGAGCGTATGCGTAATGAGGTTAGCATGTAAGTGAATTGGAGACCCACTCGCTCCTGTTGCGGCTGCCATGAGATGCGCAATGTGCTCCCAGTCCAGGGTCAGGCGTTTGCTCAGCAAATATTTGTTCAGCGGACTTTCGAAGTACGTCACGCCCGATTGCTCGGCTTGGTTGCGCTCGCGCTCGAATTCGTCCAGCCGCCTGTCAATGAAGATTGAATTAAATTAGTGCCAGCCCAGCCCAGCCCAGCCCGGCCTGGAGTCAACTTACGCTCGCAGAAAATCCAATTTGCTCTCATTATCAGCGATGAATTTTTGCATGTGCTGCAGCATTTGCTGCTCGTACCGAAAAACCTTGGACATCGCATGAACGGAGGAATAGAACTCGGCCGTGACATCCCACCAGCACAGAGCTGCCAGCACAGCCAGCAGCCCGAAAAACTTCAGCTTCAGCAGCATCTCTGCTCTCAGCCACGACTCGCGCTCAACTGATTTTGCCGATTGACCCCGCCGGCTGATGGTCCGTCTGATAGCTTATGCATGGTCATGGCTCCCATACGCAGATTACATAATTTCTAACCCAAGTCCTAGCCCTAACGTAGTTGCCAATAGCCAATTGAGCCAAACCAGTTTCTGCTGACAGAAAACGTATAGAACATCAGAGTTCATTGTGCCATATAACAGGTTTTGAATCTACGTGGTAGCCGGCCTTCCATTGATTTGCATCGCACATTGAAGATAAACGACGATAAAGAAGAAATATGTTAAGTTTGCTAGCAAAGATATATCTGAAGTGAGTCCTTCGATAGATATATATAATCTCAATCAACATTCAGATTATTTCTGGAAAGCAAATTAATATCATGTCCATACATTAGAATTGTTATGAAACTGGATTAGGAATGCATTAAACATGTAAACAAATTGAGGTGTGAAATGTAAAATATATTACACTGGACCTTTATATCACAGCTGTAATAACAAATAATGTCCAAAATATATTCCCTTATATATTATTTCAGATATAAAAATCAAGATAAAACCATAAACATTTACTTCATTACTGAAATCATTTATAAACGAAAACTGTACCAATATTAGATCACTCAAGAGTATATGACATAATGATTAAAAAATAATAAAATATTATTTAGTTCTCGTGAAGCACTTCAGCTGCTGTCAAACTCACCTGTCTTTCATTATGTTGTCGCTACAGAAAACATAAGCCCACAAACAAGAGCGGGCAGCTGTGTAAATATTTGCCTGAATTTCTTCATAGTTCCATTCGAAGTATATTTCCAAATTCAGAAACGAAAAGTCAGTCAGTAACATTTGGTAAAATGATTCGACTAAGTGCGGTTCTATTGATGCTTGGATTGGGATGTTTGGAACTTGGTTATATTGCAGCTGAATGTGCTGGGCCCAGTATGGGAATAGATGGTTATCTGCAGTTGGAGGCGGCGCTGGTGAAGCACTTGGAATCTTATTTGGAGAAAGTGGACAATGAGCAAGAGACCATTTCAAGGTAAATTCGACGCAAGCTCAGACAGAATAATAGAAATAATATATTTATTTATTGCACAGTTACTTGACCGACATCGACAGTTTGCATGAGCATATGCATAGTCCGGAGGCGTACTATGGTAATCCAATCAACGCGTTCTTGACCATTAATCGGTTCGCCATCATCTGGAAGCATGAGATATTTGATGTACTGCTAGCAAACAGAACGTATAGCGAGTATAGAAATGCGGTCGAGGGCGAGCTGAATAAAAAGAAACTTAATGGACCCACGAATGAGGATCTCCTCATCGCCGCTGAGAATCTGCTGGATATGCAGGAGTTCACACGCATTCCCACCTCTGAGCTAGCCAACGAAGTGGTGCTGAGGGATTATAATACTGACCAGAATGTGACTTTAAGCGCCAGCGAATGCCACTCCATTGGAAGCAATTTTTATGAACTGCAGAGCTATGAGTATGCAGCTCAGTGGCTACAGCAGGCGCGCAAGCTGGCATCTCTGGAAAGCTCGGCGAGTGCCTCGGCGATTAAAATACGTATTCTGGAGCACCTGGTTCTGGTATACAAGAAGCTAAACAGCCTCAAGCTAGCCTATAAACTCAACAACGAAATTCTAAAACTCGAACCGAAAAACGAGGCAGCCCTCAATAATAAATCGTTGCTAGAGACGCAGCTGCTGCTCGATCGCATAAGGATAGCAAAGGTGACGGTGAATGAGCAAATGGATGAGAACCACTTAGAGCTATAATGGCAATTGATTACACAAATTAAATTGATATCCAATTGAAAATATTGTTAGCAAATAAAACTTAAATATGTGTGTATGTATGTGTGGGTAAAGTCGAGTGCTTCAGCAGAGATAAAACTTGTTAGACAGAGCGTTAAAGTGAATATTAAAGTCAGTAAACAAAGTAACAATCAAATAAAACATTTTCTGCTCTTAATATATATGTATATACGTATATATGTATATGTGAAAGAATATGTTTCGTGACTTACCCTATTCAACTCAATTCAATATAAGGAAAAAGGTAAACAATGTAAATATTTGACGTGCAATAAAATCAATTTTAATTTACATATATGTCTGAGAACTGTTGTACACATTGTTTCATTCAGTCATTCAAAAATAACAATAAATATACATAAATGTCATAAATAAATAAATGCCACGCTTCATGCAGATTTTAAAATGTTTACCCTGATAGAGAAGGAGAGGGAGAGAATGAGAGAGAGAGAGAGTAAAGGGATATTATAATTGAATTGAAACATTTTAAATCATATCAGCAATTTCACCAACTATTAGTCCGTCGGTTCACGCTCGGTTGACAGCCCACTTAAATACGAATCGAAGTATAATTAATGATTGCTAAATAATTGAATGCATTTCATGCCAATGCATTTTAGTTATGCAGTCCGAACTTCTGGTTAAATGAGGACTTAGTGGCTTAGTGGAACGAGTTACGTTTGACTAGGTGAAAGTGATTCGAGAAGGGCTCAAAGCAGGAAATGGAGAGCCAGAAGTTAACAAAGCGACAGAAGGGCTAATTACGCTTATTAAGACATCAGTTGAAGGTCCTTCACAGAAGAGACATTGACGCAACAACCGACGTAATTAATTCCTTGAAATTGTCTTAATCATGACGACGGTAAGGAAATTAGCTCAATAACCAGGGCAAGGCGGAATTTGCTGGAATTGCTCGGAAGTTCGTTTGACATATTAAGTCACAGTTGACCTTGGCTCATACATAATTCGGTATACATGAATTCTCTACACACAAATGAACGTAACAGTAATTACATAATTCGTTAATCCGTTTGTGTTACTAAGGAAATGAAAAGGTTATTTAAATATTGTAGATAACTAAAATGCATTTATAAATTGCTATCTGTAGGTAACTAAGGAAATGAATTAAATATTTAAAATGAGTATAGAGTTTTTATATAAGTTTAGGAATTACTTTGGCTTGGGTAACTTTACAGTTAACAACTACAGTTAATTGCTTTTCTTGTCAATTAC
This sequence comes from Drosophila navojoa, assembly GCF_001654015.2. Next base: position 223,883 of record NW_022045884.1, read on the forward strand.
TATGTCTCATACTCAACTCTTTGTGATTAAGTCTTCAAGAATTTAATTCATTCAGTTAAGGGGAAAGAAAAATCCCTGTTAAAAGCAGCTCGAGTAAAGCTTCTACTGAAACGTTTTTCAGCTAGAGTTTCTATAGCTTGGTGAGATGAGAAGTTTGTACAAATCTATGCTTCAGACTTTTGTATAATGCCATTTCTTAAACACGACTATAAGACTTGCTCTTCTAACGACAAATGATTTGCAAATAGAAAGAAAAACAAAAGGAAAAGAGAGAACAGAGAGCTTATATCTTCAAAAGAGAATTCGAGAATTTATTATTTTTGAAAAGGCAGTTTACCTCTTACACCTTTCTCATGCCCGTTCATAGTTTCTACGTCTCAGTTTAGCCACAGCAGCCGAGCGGCTTGGTCAATTGTTACAGCATAGCAACTTTGGCACCCATAAGCAGGCATTATTATAAAAAAAGCTTGCCAGCCATTGACCCGGACGGGAATAAAGACAACAACAAGAATAGCTAATTATGCAAATGCCAACAACAGCAGCAGCAGCGGCACCAAAGCGATGGCTGTGGCTGCTTTGGCTCGCTTTGATGTGGCCAAGAGCTGTGAGTGGCAGCAGTGAGGAGGAGCACTTACGGGGGCTGCTGACCACCGAGAGCTCACTCATCAGCGCTCTGAGCGACTATATCGATGCCTTAGATCAACAGCTGGCGGTAATTAAAAGTGAGACAGCGGCCATAGAGCAAGTGCATCGACTGGTGGGCCAGCGGGTGGAGGAGCACATGGGCAATCCGCTGAATGTGATCACCATACTCAAGCGTTTCCAAAGCGTTTGGCCACTGCTCGAGCAGCAGGCAAATGCCAGCCAAAATCTGGCCACAAATCTGCCAGACTATCAGCTGGATTTACAGCTGCCCAGCGAGGAGGACTATGAGGCGGCTTTGCTCAATCTATTGCGACTGCAATCCGTGTACGACCTCAAGCCAGCCGCCCTCTCGCTGGGCATAGTCCACGGCCTGAAGGTGGGGTGAGTACGCCCAGCGAAATGCAAACAAATGCAAAGGACACACTACATAGATGTTTCGATTCGAACAGCTCGGCCATGTCGTGGAGTGACTGTCTGGAGATAGCCCGCAAGTCGGAGAGGAATGGCGACCACGCCGTAGCCAAACACTGGCTGGAGACGGCGATGGGAATGCTGGTAGCTGAGCAGAATGCAACAATATCGGACAGCGAGCAGGAACGGGCCAGGATTAAAATACTGGAGGCGTCGCTCAATATGGATTACCGTGCAGGTGCATCTCACTGGCATTCATAAAAGTTTTCTATTTCTTTATTATTTTCTCCAAATTTCTTTATTCGCTTCAGGTGAATTTTTGAGCGCGCTCACAACAGCCAAAGAATTGTTGCTCCTGCGTCCTGCCAGCCGGAGTGCACAAAAAGCAAAAGCCGAGATAGAACGTGCTCTAAACGGAAGTCCTGTCAAGCTTGTGCCCAACAGGAAGCAGAAGGCAAAGGTAAACACAATTGCACAAATTTTTACAAGTAAACCAACAATATACCGATAAATAATATTGATGGGGAGAAAATAAGTAGGAGTTCATGATAAAAAAGTAGTTGAAGATCTTATATAAGTTAGAAAAAATCTGCCTTAGCTGAAAAGTCTTGCTTTGTAGCTCTGACTCAGAAACAGAGAATATATAGATAGGTTGGAATATATAGGGTATATACAGGCTATATGTGTAAAAACATGTCATTTTTGGCAAGCCAATAGATGAGCTTATTAGTAACTGATCTTTAACTATATATTTTTCTTAACTCAATTATCTAGATTATCTATTTATATTTTATTAATTCTGTTACGTTATTTTCCGCCAAGTCAACATATAGAGTAGTGTACAATTCAATTATGATCCCAGCTAAGTAATCGCAATCTCCATTGTCTTCCAGTATATGTGTATGATTATAGAGTTATATATGTATATGTTCATAGAGTTCAACGTATTCCTCTTTAAATTCATTTCAAGTCAACGAAATCCGTTGAGCAGCTGCTTGTCGATGAGCTGTGTCGGTCCTCCGCACAGCAGCCCGTGACAGGTAGCCGCTTCACAGAGTGCCGCCAAGATGTTTCGAATCTGCGCATGCTGCGCTTGGAGCAGCTGAGTGAGGAGCCATACATCATGCTGTATCATGATGTACTCAGCTCCCGGCAGACCGAACGGCTAATTGGTATGCTGGATGGGATGCCGCAGCTCAGAACGAGGCGGTCCAAGGGCGAGGCCTTTGAGCCTTTGCAGTTCAGTAAGCTGGCGCAGCGAAGGATGCGTGGCATCCATAGTCAACTGGGCATTGGCGGCGTGGAGCCGGAGCTGTGGCAGGCACGTCGGCACAGTCACGAGCACGTCACACCACTAGCGGAGCCATCAAGCACAGCCGAGCATGCGGCACGTGCTCTGCTCAGCGTGCGTAATTCAAATGCAATGATTAACTAATATGTCACTAATTGGTCTATTATCGTCTCACTCCATCCATATCCATTAGCTGCAAGAGGCCAGGCTGGGCGGCGCCATTGTCTTCCCGCAACTGGAGCTCAGCGTGTGCGTCCCACGGGGAGCGCTGCTCTACTGGAGTCAACGCAGCCGGGATGAGCATTCAGCCACGTCGAGGCCCGATTACCGAAGCCGCCAGCTGGTCTGCCCAGTGCTGCTGGGCACACAGCTGAGTAAGTAGAGCAGCAGAGACACCTGCCACAAGAATCTTCCTGACGTCGATGTGTTTGCTTTTCACTTCTTTCAGCTGCCTGGACGCAGCTCAGCTAAGAATGTGCCCTTTCATCTTTCCCAAATTGCCGCAATGGAAAACAAAAACCGCACCGACAACATTTTATTGAATTTCATTTGCACTTTCATGCCCATTTCACGGGCGTGGCCGTTCACTAATTAAAGAGCAGGCGAATTTCAGTATTTATGCATCACAGCATCGCCTAATGAACATTCGAGCTGAGCGTTTCTCAGGTTTTGGTCAAATGTCTTTGGTCATCTGGCAACAGGAAATAGTCAATATTAAATACTCATAAATACGCAGAAACATTTGCATTTGCTAAGCTCACTAGACGTCTGTCTAAATCAAATGTCAATTAAAACAAACAATGGCACTTATAATGAATTTTACTCGCCCATTAATAAATACAAAATCCAATAAAAATATATTCATAAAAAACCGCTAAACGACATACCCTGTTTTCGCTCTTTGTTTTCAAAAATCAATAAAATATTACTGAAGGCATTTGATACATTTTGTGTCGTAATCGTCAGTTAAAATGTCAACGGCTGATTGATTATAAAGTAAGAAAATATAATAAAAAAAAAACAACAAATTTTGTTTAAATTTTGAATACCAGCATTAAAATCTTTACTACATATATCTTTAAAAAAATATTGTAATAATATAATAATAATTTTTCTAAAAATTACAGGGTATATTTATGTTGACTCAATGGCCAGTGCGACGCTTTCCAACACTGTCGCCTCGTTATTGTCGACTGCATTATTAAATATCAAACAACGCGTTCTTAATTAGGTAGAATTAATAAGCCATCGGATAAGGCAACGATATGCCGCAACAGTGGTGAGTAGAGAGAACTAGAACTTGGGCCTGGTCAACGGCGACAGCGACAGCGACAACGAAAACGAAAACGAGCTAATGATAAGCATCACTAAATCAGCTTTGGCAAATCCATAAAACACGCTTAATCGCCACGAAACTCGTATGCTCTTCATTAGAGTGGCTCGCTCATAAAGCGACAACTAATCTTTCATACTGCCCGACATAGACAAAGAAATAGAGATAGATGTAGACATAGACATAGACATAGCCGCGCATTAATTGTTTATGCATATAGTGTTCTAAGTAGTTAGCACCTGGTCGCGCGGGTATCCGATCTTCGATCGCGTGTGCCAATGTGTCTGTCATCAGTGCTTTTATTCGCTGATCTCTCATGGGGATGTTCGCTTCAAGCAGCGCCAGCCGATGCCGATCAGTTTGTTGTGAGACGCGAGGCATTGCAGACGGCAAACATAGTTTTTGTCAGCTATATCCCGTTATATAAGCCTGGAAGTGAGGATGCGTGTCAACACTGGACTGCTGGCACTAGGTGTGCTGGCCAGCCTGTGCTGCTGCCAGGCTTCGGATTACTTCTCATCCATTACAGGACTGGAGCAGTTGCTGCACACGGAACAGATTTTGTTGAGTGATTTGAGCTCCCAGCTGGATGCGGCCAAAGCTGTGCTAGTACAGTTAGAGAGGTAAGGATAGCATAGTTAACTGTAAAGTAATTATAATTACTCTGAATTATTTAATTACCTAATCTGGTATTTAGTGCAGTCATGACTCTGTCTATTCATTAAATGCTAATTAGTTTTGGGTTAGCCAAATGTCAGCCACTATTCAATGGGTTTTTATTGCTCATTGATCCGAGTTTATCATGAACTGTCCATAAAAATATACTATAAAACATACTAGAGAACATTCGAATAGAATTTTCCATTCAAACAACTATTCCGCAAACTCTTGCAGTTTGGCATTTAGCATTTCGCTCTCGCCTGATCGAGTTGTAGAAAAAGTTTTGTGTTTGGCATCACGTAGATTCTGAAATGAATTAGAATTAATTAAGCTCAGTCGTCTTGGGGCTCTTGTGTCTATGACGACAGAGAAACTGGTAGCTATCGATTTATGATTAGAGTTTGAAACTCGTCTAAGCCAACATCCACAACCTGATCCACAGAGAGCTGTCGGCCATAAAGCTGGAACATGCGCTGGCAGCCAAGGGCCTGGAGAACTATCTGACCAATCCGGTGAATGTCTACCGGTTGATGAAGCGCCTCCACACGGACTGGCCACATGCGGACAGTCGCGTCCAGCAAATGAGCGCCCAACTCCGTAAGTACCCAGCATGCCCATATCTATTTCAGTGGAATTGTCTAAACGGAAACTCAAATGAATTATTTCAGGCTTCAACATTTCACAGCACTATGGCCTGAACTTTCCCAGCCAGGAGGATGTGGATGGTGCCGCACTGGCATTAGTTCGCCTGCAGAGCACCTATAAATTGGATGTAGCTCAAGTGGCTGCCGGCATATTGAATGGCATCAAATACGGGTGAGTGGAAGGCTGGAGGAGGGGGACAACCCAAATAAGCAATAACCAGTCAAGCTTAAAATGCAGGAGTGCGACACACACACACACACACACACATACTCACACTATTTAACTGTGGCCAGGAGCGGATTCAAGCGTTGCGGTTAAAGTGCCGTGACTATTCTAGATAAATTTATCAAAGATAAACGCAATCGTGCGGAATCGTGTTGTATGAATATTAATCTAAGGCCGCCCAACACATTCGCACCGCACGCCTTCGAGCATTGCGGCTCCGGTCCAGCTTTAGTTGTGGGTCGTGGGTCGTGTGTCGTGTGCCCAGCCCAAGCACCACTCATATTCATTTCGATTTTTGTGCTGGCATTATTTTTAGCACGGACATGAGCTGGCAGGATTGCTTTGTGTTGGGTCAACAACTCTTTGAAATGGAGGACTACAACAACACGAAAGTGTGGCTGCGCGAGTCCATGGAGCGATTGCGGCGCCATCAGCCCCGCCCCAGCACCCCGGAGCCCGCCCTGCTGAACAGCATGGAAACGGTGGCACAGAGTTTATTCCGTATGGGTGAGCAGAGTCGCTGGCCCAACTTGCATGCATATTTACCAAACGATTTTAGGCGACTTCGACACGGCATACGAGCTCAGCCAGCGCGTGCTCGAGCTGGATCCATCGCGCATACGAAACTGGCATCTGGGCGATAAGGCCGCCAACCTGGCGCACGACGGCGATGATGGGGCGCATTCACGGCAAGCAGCCGGCTACAGAGTGAGACCTTCAGTTCGATTTATCTTGGTGGTTATGCGACTAATTTTGGCTTACGATACGCCCACAGCTCACCCAGGAGTTCGCCCACTACGAGAAGGTGTGTCGCGGCGAGGTCGGTCCCTCTGCCGCCCAGCAGCGTCGGCTGCGCTGTCGCTATACGCGTGGGTGGCACGCCTATCGGCAGCTGGCACCGCTCAAGCTGGAGGAGCACAGTCTCGACCCACTGGTGGTTAGCTACCACGACATGCTCAGCCCCCAGAAAATAGACGAGCTGCGCGCCATGGCGGTGCCGCACATGCACCGCTCCACGGTTAATCCGCTGCCCGGTGGCCAGCGCATGAAGTCCGCGTTCCGCGTGAGCAAGAACGCCTGGCTGCCGTACAGCACGCACCCCATGATGGGGCGGATGTTGCGCGACGTGGGCGACGCCACCGGCCTGGACATGACCTACTGCGAGCAACTGCAGGTGGCCAATTACGGCGTCGGCGGGCACTACGAGCCCCACTGGGACTTCTTCCGTGATTCGCGGCACTATCCCGCCGCCGAGGGCAATCGCATCGCCACGGCCATATTTTATGTAAGTTGCCCCAATGAATCCACCGACTCATGTTCAACATGTTTCCATTACGGTCCCGCTGCAGCTATCGGATGTGGAGCAGGGCGGCGCCACGGCATTTCCCTTCCTCAACTTTGCCGTGCGGCCGCAGCTAGGCAACATTTTGTTTTGGTACAATTTGCATCGCTCCTCGGACAAGGACTATCGCACCAAGCACGCCGGCTGTCCGGTCCTGAAGGGCAGCAAGTGGAGTGAGTACCGCAATCTATTTGTTATCACACATTTGCATCAATATTTGCTTTCACAATAGCTACTACACCAATTATACCGTAATATGCTCTGCATGCATAAACATGTTTTCATATCTGAGAACACTTTATGGAGAAATTCAAGTTTCTAAAATATAAATGCTAAAATTAAATTTAATTCGAAGCAAGTCTAAGTCTCATCAGTAGAACAATAGCAGCCCAAATCAGTCTGGTGTTATTCTTTTGTCTAAGCGAAGCACTGCTTGGCATTGTATATGCCAATAAATGGAACGTAGTAGTGCTCAGAGTTTTTATAGTTGATTTAGCATTTAATGACAGATAAACAGATGAAATAGGTTAAAGTGCGTTAGTTGGGTGTACTCGACTGGCAGATATTTAAAATTAAACTACAACTAGATTAACGTTATTATTCCATTTAATATTATTAATTTACTTTAATCTCATTATGATTTATTATGAATTCCACTTTTTCACTAAACAAATGGAAAGGCGAACTTTTTGATGTATTTCATATATATTTTATAATGAATTATATATTGAATTGTAGCTGGGCTATTTGCATTTTTCTTTATTTATTTATTAATTACTTTTTATTATTTTTAGTTTTTTTTTATTTTCTATTTTAATTTTGAATTTTTATTATTACTATTATATTTTTTTATATATTTATTTTATATTTTTTATTTAATTTTTTTTTTCTATTAGTCACTTGAATTTCATTTAAAAAGAAACTGAACCGTCTTTAAAATTATTTATGTTATAATTTATTTTTTTTTTTAATTCTAAAAGTATATTCAGGTTTGATATATATATATATATATATATATA
>NW_022045884.1:231463-272695 GCF_001654015.2 Drosophila navojoa
TATATATATATATATATATATATATATATATATATATATTGCTTTGTAAATCATGTTTAGAATCTGTTCAGTCGAGAAATATGTTCAATTTTTACTTGATCCCCAAATAATCGATTTGAAAAAAAAGAAACTAAATATTAATAGGAAAGAAAGGTCATAAATATTTTATGTGTATTGATTTTTATTCTTTCAATTAATGGCTTACTCATAAAGATTATCTTATATTACTGTTTGATAAACATATGTATAAATATCTAATAATTACAACTCGATTTTATACTAAAAGACTCTTCAGTAGTATCTTTGCTGAATTTGTTAAAGTATATACATTTATTAAGAATATTAGTCAATCTACAGTAATTCAACGAATGATAGCTCGATTCTAATTTGCCGGCTTCGCATGATCGAGCCGCTGAGCCGTGTGAAAAATAAATCCTTATTAGTGAATGGAGAGAAACTGCAACGACTGACCTCTTCACAAACATAAATCTCTTATCATTTAATCCCTCGCACAAATTATTTCTGTTAACGTACAATATTTGACAAAGCGCGGAATTTTTATTTAACTAACGTTAGGTATTGATTATTAAATTACAGCTTAAATAGTGGAAGATGTAAAACTTAATAATTATATATAGATTACATTTATTTTCACATGTAATAGAGAATGCTTTTTGTTATAATTTATAGTCTTTTTTATTTTTTTTTTTTTATAAATTAAATAAAAGGAGTTGAGTATAAATGGGACAACTCGCATTTCCACTCATACCCATATCAATGAAGTATTTATTTTATTATTATTATAATTATCTATTGTATTATATAATATTATATTTTATTATATGTTATTAATATTAACTTATTTTATAGCATGAAGTTTCTTCTCTTTATATGTCTCTCATCTCTTATCTTCTCTTTGAACAGTTGCCAACATTTGGATACACGAGGCTACACAGACCTTTGCTCGGCCCTGTGATGTATTTCGGGACAATGAAGTTTCCATGGGCTATGATATAATTAAATAAACTTGTTGATTTATCACTATTTCACATCATAAACTTCTCATTTGCTTTGCTTTATTAGCTGTAAAGAGATGTACAAAGTTATTCTCAGCTGCTTTGCGGTTCGACTTTGCCTTGCTATGTTTACGTTTGTGGTTCGTGGTTCAAGTACAATCGTAATATAATCGGTAGCAGAGTGTGTGTGTTTCGAAATAGTCTTTGCGAACAGCATGACAATCGAAGTAGCTTGCTCGCATGTAAAGCCAACTTGATTAACAATGCACGGAGATTGCTCAACGAAATATTTGAACATATTTGAGATCAACTCAAATGTCTTCGAAAAGTCACGAATAGACGATTGTTGTTTATAGGGTTAAGAGTCGCATTTGAGCACTCACTGTGCTGCGAAGCTCACTCAAAACAAACCGAGAGTCGAAGACTTGATTGAGTTGAGTTCGGTTTTGCCGGCTATTTGCATAAACAAGCACACGGGCAAAGTTTTAGCGGCTAATTTGCATATTAGCGACACAGAGCGGAATCACAATGGGACGAGTCTCTAGCGAGCGGCTTAGTGAAAGTAATTAGCAAAGAGAATAGTTGCGACAAGCGCTGAATGCTATAGCAACTGCTGAGATAATCTCTCAGATCGACTGAATGACAATTAGCGAACAATTAGAGCCTCTGCAATAGTTGAGCAACTTTAGGTTTATTGACCTCGTGCTATTTTTTTAATTTATTTATTACCTGACCACTTGGCCCAATCAAGCCTGACGGAAGAGCCTCGCGGGCAGTTCTTTGACTTGGCCTGGCCAAGAAGCACGTCGAAAGCTTCGGCTCCGCGCCAGCAATGAGAATGCTTCGAGCTTTTGTTAGACTAACGAACTGACAAGACTGTTTGTTGTTCCCAAAGCAGATCGAGCCCGAACAGTTCTAAACGACGCGCCGAAGCAGAGACAGCACGAGCTCTGAGACTCAACATTCTCTAATTTGTAATTAAGAACTCTTGCTAAGTGAGCCCATTGTAATGAAGATGTTGCCGGGAATTTATTTGCTTGTACTCGCTGGACTGCAAATCCTTGCATCCAAGGCGGAGTTCTTCAGCTCAACTAGTGGCCTGGGGCAGCTGCTGCGCACGGAGGTCATCGTGTTGAGAGAGCTGCAGACATATGTGAATGAAATAAGGGAGCATGCCGATATGCTACAGAGGTAAGTTTACGCCCATCGCCATCAAAGAGAGGCTGGAAGATTTGATTTTCTTCAAGTGGGCTCTCTAAAAAGTCAGCCAAACCAGTTAATGGCTTAAGTAGTGGGTTTTATAGTTCCCTCGCCAGTCTGGTTCTGCTCAGACATCTCTTAAGTACAACTAGCACTACATCGAAGCAGCAGCTCATCAATATTTAGTATTCAGCTAGTAGGAGTAATTAATAATCAATAATCAAATGCTGCATGCCCACATCCGATGACAGAGCCCACGCAAATTGTTTCTCTGGTATTTATACTCTTGATCATCCAAATCAACTGTTGGGCCTGTTTTACATTCGCGGAGATTTTCGATGCTGAGCTTTGCTTATAAATTTGTGCTCATCATGCGCCTTTGGCAGTCTAATTTTTTTTTATTCTTGTTACCTTTTTTTCAATTAATTACATTTCATTCCCGTATTGCCACCTAACCGGTTCACATTAAGCCGCCCGAATCGTAAGTCTGGCCTAAGGGAACGCTACAAGTACGCAAATACAACCCGAATGTGCAAAATCCAATTTATTTCATTTGATATTTATTAGTATTCACTTGATTTAATTTTGTCACCAGTTGTTAATATTTTTAGAGAGCTGCCAGAGCTATTCAGTTTATGAACTGCTAATATCTCTAGTCGTTTACCTAATACACGCTCAGTTGACGGCTTCGGCATTGTTTGATGTTTGCATTTTTATGATCTAATGACATCGATGGTTACTTCAGCGGATCGCAGTTGCTGCTTCAAGTGTCATCGACTTGCCCGCCTTTTGTATGTGTATCAAATGATTATCTTTAGTCGCTGTATATGCAAACCGGCTCGCCACCAGTCTACATATAATGCACAAATTAGTATTTCAATGGCATCGTTACGAAATCCCAAAACAATATATGTATAATAAAACTTAAAACAAAAGAAACACAAATATAAATATAAAACACTATAATATCCCATACATAATTCAAACAGGATTTTTATCCTAAGTGCATGGAGGAACACGTTTCCGTATAGCTTCTCAGTTTGTCATGGAGCACATAAAAAATAGAGAAATTTGTAGGAAAGCGAATAAACATCTGTTATTTATGGCTCTAACTTGCTAAGAACAAACGAGTGCTACTACCTAATCAATAGCCCGATAAAATCGGATACTATCTAGTTGACAGACTCGGCGACGTTGCCGTTGAACGTAATGGCGACATTTAATTTCCGATAAATAAACAGACACATTAAAAGAACGACGTGTGGCTCTGAGATAAGCGTAAAAACAAATTAATTATTTATTCAAAATGTGAGTGCCGCTTATATAAACATGGATTGAAAATATTTAAAAATAAATACATGTATAGGCAGCACTTTTTTATGGACAGCTAACTAGAGCAAAAACTGGGGAAATAATAGAAATTAACTAAATATATTTGAATATCGTATGTAAATTGCGTGAGAGTCTGGGTAGTTTAGTTTTTTCGAGCTCTCACACAAATCGTAATCAAAGCATGTGAATAGAAAGTAAGCTCGTGAGAATCGCAAAGAAGGGCAGCACAATAGACACACACACACACACAACTCATTTCCTGCATTGTGCAGTTATTTATGCCCAACTAAATTGTTTGATTTTTCTCTCTTAAAAGTTTTGATCGATTGTGCTGTGACAGTGTATTCAAGTGCTTATAAATGGGATGTCTCCAGACATAAATAAATAAGCTAAATATGCAAATGGCGCTTATGCAAATGAAGAAAACATTATTATGAAACAATTTAGAATCTGATTAATGCTTAACACGCCAACAAGAATTTCATGAATTTATTACCCGCAGAGAAATCAATGAGATTAGAGCGGAGCATCTGACCGCGGCGGAGAGCATCGAGAGTTATCTCAACAATCCGGTGAATGCGTTCCGACTGATAAAGCGCCTGCACACCGACTGGGAGACGCTGGAGGCCACCGTGGAGAGCGAGCACAGTCGCACAAGTTGGTATCAGAGCGTGGGGGAGGAGAAGGGGGGCATCACTCACACGTTATCATTATCGATTTGAGTAAACTGTTTTTTCTCTATCCCTGCTTTACCCTGCCCCTGCCTCTCCTGTTGCTCTATAGATTTCCTCGAGGCCATGGCGGGCCACCGACAGAACTTGAGCTTCCCCACGATGGAGGACTTTGTGGGCACGACGCTGGCGATGACGCGACTGCAGCAGACCTACAAGCTGGACGTGGCCGAGCTGGCGAGCGGCATGCTGAATGGTGTCAAATACGGGTGAGTGATGGCGGCCCCGGGCGTGGCAAGTGGCAATCACAAATCACACGCGACAGCTCGTTACAGGTCGGCCATGTCGTGGCAGGACTGCTTCGTGCTGGGCCAGCATCTCTACTCGATGAGCGACTTCAACAACACGGTGCCCTGGCTGGAGCAGTCGATGCGGCTGCTGGCCCAGCAGAGCTACAGCGATGAGCCCGTCTCATTGGATTTCATGGAAGCAGTCATCGGCTACCACGAATCGTTGGGCGACTACCAGAACGCAATCGATCTGATTAATCACGTGCTGGCCGTGGAGCCGGAGCAGCGGCTCCATCTGCTGGAGAAGCGCGAGCACCTCGAGCAGCTCATCTCCGACGGCGTCAAGCGCGGCCTCATGCACGTGGTGGCGCGCAGTCCGGAAGACTACCACGCCACGCAGGACTACCTCATCTATCAGCAGGTCTGCCGCGAGGAGCTGAGGCCAACCGCCGCAGCGCAACGTGAGCTGCGCTGTCGCTACTTCAGCGGCCATGGACGGAGCTTAAACTACCTGGCGTACAAGTTGGAGGAACTGCACCGGGATCCCTACATAATACAGCTGCATGAAGTCATTGGCGCCCACGAAGCTGTGGAGCTGCAGCGCCTGGCTCGACCCGAGCTGCAGCGCTCCGAGGTCTATAACCCAATCAACGGCAGCATCGCAGCGGCCTTCCGCACCAGCCAGGGCACAATCTTTGAGTATGACGAGCATCCCATCACAGAGAAGCTGAGCCAGCACATGACTCTGATATCCGGCCTGGATATGAACTTCGCGGAGCCACTGCAAGTAGCCAACTACGGCATTGGCGGCCACTACGAGCCGCACATGGACTCCTTTCCAGAAAGCTTCGACTACAGCTCGCATACGTTTAAGACCAATCGCATAGCTACGGGCATCTTCTATGTAAGTGTGCACAGATGACATTTGGCCTCAAGTTGCTCAAGTTATTCAAGTAATTTTCTCTCAATTTGTCGCCGTATCCAGCTATCGAATGTGGAGGCCGGCGGCGCCACAGCGTTTCCCTTTCTGCCGCTGCTCGTCAAGCCCGAGCAGGGCAGCCTGCTCCTCTGGTACAATTTGCATCGCTCCGGGGATGCCGACTATCGCACCAAGCACGCTGGCTGCCCGGTGCTGCAGGGCAGCAAGTGGAGTGAGTAGTGAAATAAACATGTGCTAGCCTTTTTCCCTTTCGCATAATCACGTATAATCTTTGCGCTTCCAGTTGCCAATGCGTGGGTACGTCTGAGCCACCAGGACCACGTGAGACCCTGTCAGCTGCAGCGCGATCACGAGATCTCCTTGCAGTTTAAGGACTAATCAGTCCTTCACAGCTCAACTCAATCATATTTGTGATAATATACGAATAAAGATGTTAGTCAATTATTATTTGTATTTAGTATTTATTATTTAAATGAATCCAAGCCACATCTTAAGCCAAGCCAGCAGCACTTTACTCAGTCGGATCGAGCGTGCAGGGACGACGGAACTCCTGATCAGTTGAGTGTATCCAAATGTTGCCAACTGTAAGATATTGAATATGATTCATCAAATGTGGCTCCAATGATCTTCAATTAGCTTTAACTTACTGCGCTTGCTGCCCTCCAGAACGGGACAGCCTGCGTGTAGGACACGGTAGTCGGGTGCCAGGGATCTGAGTTCGTTAGGCCAAATAACCAGGGAGCCTTTCACGGGCCTCAGAAACACATTGAGAAGGGGGAACACCGTATAGCCGCCTTGGAGCACATCTGAAAGCTGAAGATGGGTCGAGTTTAGCTTTGGACTACGGGCAGCGGTGCAAACAGTTCGAGACTTACATAGAACATATTCGTGGTGATGCGATTGCCGCTCTCTTTGTAAGAATCGGGCAGCTTTGATAAGTAATCGTAATGCGGGAAGTATTGACCCCCAATGCCATAGTTGGCCACCTGCATCTTCTCTATATTTGTCGTCTCTAGGCCAGAAATAGCACCAAGCAATTGGCCAATGCTGCTCATGATGGGGCTGGTGTAATCGAGCCAAACCTGTTGACTAACGCGCGTCTCTGTTACCACATCCCCGACCACCGTGGAACGAAAACTTTCCAGTTGCTTGGCCAATTCCAGGACGGCTTCTATTTGCGCATCGGTCAGCACGTCGTAGTAGATATGTATGTCGGGATTCAGATGCGCCTGCTCCACCTTCAACGGCGACAGCCTGAATCGCGGATGACGTTCAAAGTCCAAATAGCAGCTCAATGAGCCGGGCTCTGGCACTCGCTTGCCCTGGCACAGCCGCGAGTAGTTAGCATACCAATGCGGCGCGACCGGCTCCTTGGGACACTTTGGCTCAGTGCCCTCCACTTCATCGAGTAGAAAGCGCGCTGGATGGGGCGTATCTGGTGAAAGCGAGGGCAGCAGCTCCTTCAATGTCTCGACCGCCTTTTGCTTTTCGCCCAGCTCCATGTAGGTCATGCCCAAGTATTCGTAGACCTGTGCGCTAATGCCCTGCGCGTTTTCGTCCTCGATTTGATCGACCAACTGGGCAGCCAGCTGCAGCCACTCGAGGGCGCTCCGGTACTCGGCCTGCTGATAGAGCTGTATGCCAATCTCGAAGCATTCATTCCAGAACAACGCGTTGTTGGCCATGTCGCTTGCCGTGAGATTGTAGACGCTCTGCAGTCGCTGCAAGCCCAAGACGGCGCCCTTGAGATCGTCTTTATTTGGTAGGCCTTGCGCCGCATCTGTTTCATTCACTGACTTGGCATATTCTGCATGTGAAGAATATAAAGTGAATGTGAATATATATGGGCAGATTCAATTTCACCTTCTCGGAGCTGCTTCTGGCTTGCGGCCAGCGAGTCGTGTAGTGCTGGCCAATCGACGACCAAGCGGTTGATCAGCCTGAAAGCCTGCAGCGGCTGTTCCAGATACTCCGCATCCCGCAGCAACTCTTGCCTGATGGCTGCATGCTCCAGCTTCACTCGCTCCACGAAGCTGACAATTAATCAATCGATGAGTTGTATTGGCCTGTTTTTGCCGCACCTTTCCTACCTGCGCATTTCGTACAGCTGATCTTGGCGCTGCGTCAAATACATATGCGTGGCAGTGATTAAATCCAGCTCCACTTCCCCCAACATCTGCATCTTGTCAATGGAAGAGTAATATTCGCCGTTCACTGGACTCCAGGCAAGGCCCAACAGCAGCAGCCACACGAAGACTAAACTCAAGTGCTCCAACATTGTGTGCGACACGATCGAACCAACGGACTGGGAGCTAATGTGGTCTGGCCCAATTGTGACCCAATAAACAGCTCCAAAAAGTCGCCAAGCATCTGTGGTATATTTATTTTTCCACTGCCACAAATATCTTTAATGACATTTCTTCACAAAGAGAACAACTGTTTTCTCTAGCTAAGCAAACAGAATTGTTTATTTCCAACTATTCAAACCTCTATTATTTGCACAGCATGCACGGAATACTTTCATATGCGTTAACTCCGACGTACGATGTCGTGCCGCTGCTTTCCGGCTATGCGGCTTGCAATAAATCAGATCCATCATCCTGTTAACCGCGCGCTGGTGCGGGATGTTGCCATGGCCAACAGCAGCCGCATGGCTGAGCGAGCAGTGGCTGTCGCGAAAATTCAATTTGCCACAAGCGCGGCAAAGTATGCAATATGCAACGTGCAACGTGCAACATGTAGCGTGCTGCATGCGTGTTTTGCCAAGCCTGCGTGCACGCACACAACAATACAGACACACACATGCATAAATCAGGTATTTGGGCCAAATACGAGCATTTACGTTGCTTAACGAGGTTTAATACGATTTAATACAGTTGATAGCGTACCGCTTCGTCAGAGAATGCTCGCCTCAAGCCAATCCGTAGAGCAGCCTGTTCATACAACAGAGAACTGTTTTACTCAACCTGAAATCAATTCCCAAACAGTGCTGATTTTATTCTTATGCTCATCTTGATTAAACGTTAATGGCAGACCAGCTGGATTTCAATAACTCTAACAGACAAACCTCAATAGTCAATCGATAGTTAAACAAAGTCTGTATGTTCTATTAACATACCCATATTAATTAAATATAATAAAATATATACTAAAATAATGTATGAGAAAGCACAGTATTTATATGTATTTAGATTTCAATGACTTAATTACATATGCAGTAGAATCCGGCTATAACGACCGTCGCTATACGTACGTTATAAGAGTAGTCGTTATAATCGGATTGTACTGTGTCTTCGTTTCTTTGAACGAAAGGTAGAGCATCACCAAGTCGGTATTCACCACCTTTGCTACTTTAACACGCTTTGGAAATCCCAACTCCGAGTTTCACTTGCTTGTTAATATAAATGCCTGCTGACCATAGAAAGTCCAAGAGGTATTTATGAGTTGTGCAACGCTTCCTCCTTCGACCTGTTACACATAGTTTTATAAAACATGTATACCCTGCACTTACATTCCACTAAATTCATTGTAAAAGAAACGAGCTCAAATGAGGGGAGCATTCTTATATACAGTCTTTAAAATTCAATGACGCCGTCACAAAGCATTACTTATCCCAAACCAGGCAATGCATATACCTGAACTAAAATACTTTTACTATAATGGAATACAATATTTAATAAACCCAAGTTCAAATTAAACATATCTACGCTGTCTTTCAGCCCCATTCCCTAGTTAAGTCTCATCGCTCAAAGTGCTTGAGATTCCTTAAATGCCATATGTTACAACAGAATGGAAAAAATCTATAAAATTCATATTAAATTCAGTTGTTCATGAAGCCATTTGCTAATGAATTCGTCTGCCTTTTGAAATATTAAAAGGTACAATTGCCTTCAAATGTTCATAAATACATATATGTATGTATTGTATATGCCATTGTCTTGTATTTTCACAATTTACGTCAAAGCTTGTGAAATGTGCCAGGTTTTGCCAGTCCAAGGGCAATGTGTAGTATGTAGTCATTGTCTTATTGACAGTAATAAGTAATACATGGTGCCACATGAAAATAAATTTACAGTAAATAAGTGAAGTACAAGAGATTTTAACATAAAATAGATGAGATTGTCCCACTTCTTCCCACATAAGAAAAGCAAATGAGTTTCATTTTCATATTCGTATTCGCATTGATCGCATCATTTCATTTAGTTTGTATTTCTAGCATTCATTTGTATTTTGTACAAAAATGAGTAAATTCAATAATAGCATGCCTAAAATAACACTAATGCCAAGTAATGGTATGTAGTTGAAAGAAATGGGTGTCGTCATCGGCCAGCCGGCGTTCCAGATGTTGGATAGTTGAGTATTTACAATAGGAATAGAGTTTATGTTCGCCGGCTGGCGAGTCCTTAGAGATATGTTAGAGCGCAAAGTAAGTAGAAGTACGAGTAGTGGCGGCTGGTAAATGAGAGAGTCCAGCAACAGCTTCAGTTTTTCTTTTCACTAGATGGCAAAATCACCATGATCCGGGGCCAGGTCACAGGGTCGCCTGAACTCCTGCCCACGCTCATGTATCCACTTGTTGGACACTGGAAAAAGTAAAGAGAGTTTAGCCAGACAAGAGATAGAGAGTTAGACAGAGGCTCCACCTACCCCATTTGCTGCCCGTGAGCACGGGACACGCTGCGTGTCGCGTTCGCACATCGCCTTCGCCGGAGCGATGCAGATTCATCCAGAATGCAGCCGTGCCCTGGAAGTAAAACGAAAGTTATTTAATCAGGACTTGATTGGACTTCAAGCTCGTAGCGCTACCTTTTTGGGCCTCAGAACCGCATGCAACGAGGTGAAGACTGTGGCACCACCCTGCTCCACGTCGCTCATCTGCAAGGCAAGGCGAAATACATCAAATGAAGTTCAGTTTGAAATTATTAAGTTCGTAACTCACATAGAACAACACGGTGGCAATGCGATTGCCCAGATTGAGACCCTCGAAGGCGCGTATCTCCTCACGCTATGAAAGACGAGTAAACGCAACATTAAAGCCAGCTCCACGGGTGCTTAATTTACTTGAACTTACTCGGGCGAAATCAAAGTGTGGCTCGTAATGGCCGCCAATGCCGTAGTTAACAACTTGCAGCTCCTCGGCCGAGTCCATGTCTAGGCCAGTCATGTCGGCGGTGCGCTGCACCACTGTGCCAATCACTCGATGCTCGGCGGTCTTAAGCCAGGCGGATTTGCTGATGCGGTAGTTGGCCGTTTCCAGGGCGCCAGTCACGGCGTTTTGGACGGTGGCGCGGCGGAAGCGGGGACGCGCCATGCGCTTGAGCACCTCAATTTCGCTGTCGAACATGGCGTCGTGATAAATTACAATGTATGGATCCAGGAAGGCCTCCTCCAGCTTAAGCGGCGCCAGCCTCAGGAACGGCACATTGTTGCTGACATAACGACAGCGCAGCGGACGCAGGACAGACGGCGAGAGCTTCAGCTCGCCGCGGCACAGCATCTCGTAGGCCTTGCGCTCGGTCAAGTCGAACACGCCGGGATCGCTCTTAACCACGGGCTGGGCAATAAAGAAAGGCTAGTTGAAAACACTAAATAACAAAGACATGTAAAGTAAATACCAGATCGGAAACGGGCGTGGCATCGGAGCCATCGTCCCCTTTCACTTTAAGCTTCTCCTTCAGCTGGGCAATTTCCTTCTCGTAGAACTTCTTGTTGCCATTGGCCCGCTCGTGGTCGGGCAGCAGTTGCAGCAGCTCGTTCGTCATGGTCAGTGCGCTCTCCACATTGCCTGCACGCCCACATTCCAATTGCAAAGCCAATTCCAGGTTCCATTGTTGAGTGCCGGGTGGGTGGGCCCAAGGGTGAGAGAGAAGAGTGAATTAATTACTATGCCTAAAAGCAGGCAACAGTTTTTCGTTGCCAACGACCTTGACTTCTAATTGCTCGCATTCAATCAAAAGTTCTCAACAATGGAAGTACAGTGAGCACTCGTGAATCAGCGACACCTCAAGTTGCCAATTGCATTTCGTTTGTCTATTTAGTGCGACACCCGAAAGTATGCAACGCCCTGAGGACAAACACTTGAATTTTCAAAGGGAAGTTAATAATAAAGAAGGCTTGGGCTCCCATCGCTGCCTGACAAATGTTAAATGTATCATAAATTATTCAAAGGCGCCACACAATTCCTCCCAGCCTACAACGTGTGGCAAATAAGTTCAAGTTTCTTATATGCAATGGCCGAAAAACAGCTAAAGCTGAAAAACTTGTTAGTGGCCTTCAGGCCCTGCAGGACCTTTTCTTGTTGGCTTTCTTGTGAAACTTTTCGCATGGCCATCGAAATTATTCACATTTATTTATGGCCCAGCCTTGCCTCGGCCGTCGCTCAGCGGCGAGTCCTTAATTAGTTTGCCAGACACTTTAAGCGGAGCACTTAATTTCAATGAAATTTCGGCTGCCTCCAATCCCGACCTGGCTGCGGGCTTCAATTTGCATTTTGCATGCCAAGCTGACACAGTTGCCCTCGGCTGATCGAAGGCAACGGGATTTCTGTGTCAGGTGTAGATGTACGACAAGGGGGCGTGGCATGGCATTGCAACAGCAAATGCCTTTTTCGCCTTGTTTTTATTTTTTCATGTTTTCTGCAGTATGGCAGCAATTCCGTTTAGCGCAGCACGCCCACAAATACTGCAAAGTCAGGTTTTTACGCAGCGCACAAACAACGGAGGAGAGAGACAAAAAACCGAAAGAACGGAAGTTCAGGGCTGTGGCATACTCTGTTCAAAGGATGTGGCTGCAGTTAAGAGCGGGTGTGGATATTTCTTGTCTTAGAATTAAATTCTCTGGTACACTTTGAATATTATTCTGTATAAATATATACATATTATTTGTTTGAATATTATTGTGAACGATTAACGAAAGCTGTGTGCCAAGCTCAAAATAATTATATTCATTTAAGTAAAACAGGTATTAATAATAATAAATAATATATCTATAAAAAAAAATATTTAAGCGAGACATTTATATTTATACTCATATTAATAAAATAGGATTATAAAAAAGAGAAAAAAATTTAATAATAAAAAATTTGATCAATACTGTTAATTTATAAATTAAAAAAAAAAAAAGTAAATAAATTGAAAAAATTGATTAATGCAGCAATTTAAGAAATTATAATAAACAAGAAATAAATTAATAAATTGAAAGAAAGAGAAAGCATTATCATATGACAAATATTTGTGTAGAAAAACTAATTTATTGCTTTAGCAAATTGGATATTTATATTGAAATATGATTTATATAAAAAGAGTTATAAAATCTTTGGTTTCATCTCAAATGACTCAAGCTCACAGCTTTATGTTTCTTGTAGAATTTTAGAGACACTGTAAGAAATTTGCAATCAAAATCAGAAAATCCGCATTCAACTGCAAAGCAAAGCTTGCTTTCCTTTCATGGCCAACGAGCCCGATATATAGCAAACGTAGCTCACCTCGAGCTCTAATGGGCAGATAGGGATTCTGCTATAGCTACAAATACATATACAGATAGAGAAACACAAACAGGCAGAGATGCACGCATTGTGTCGACTTACAAAAGGGGCGTGAAGAGATGAATGTGAGACAGAGGGCTCAGGGGACGGAGCATTTGCCATAAGCTTGAGGATACGTGAGGGGGTAATGCGACATTAATAAACCGCACTTCTGTTTGCGCAATTACGTGCACTTGCTGGGCTGCAGTAGGCACGTGATTCTGTTTATATCCGAAGGCTGCAGGGCTTAAGCAAAGGCAAAGGCAACGACTACAACTACAACTACAACTACAACTGCGGCACTAAGCCAGTCACAATATTGCCATTGCTCCTGCAGACAGGCAACAATTTTTCGCACTTAACGAGCGTCGGGCTTAATCGCCGGAGAAGTGCTGCTTGGCTTGGCTCAGCTGGCAAGGGACCAGCAAAGTGCAATTTCCTGCTGTCGAATGGCCAGGTGGCCAAGAGATGCAGTAAAAAGGCGCAGCGGCTGTGACTGTGGCTGTGGCCCGGCTGTCAAGGGGTGTCGAAAGTGTCATGCAAACGAGTCGAGACACAACATAAGAACTACAGTAAACACCCACACGCAAGTCTGTTGCCAACGACAGCAATGGCAAGAATAACAGCCAAAATGGCCATTAACAGATGGACACGTACTCCGTGTAGCCCATGCCATGTACTTACCCTGCTTGTAGGTGCAGAAGGCGAGGTATTCCAGGACATCGGCACGTGTGAAGCTTTGCGTTTGATTATGCGGCTCCTCCGTCATGCGGACCATGGCTTCGTTCATCCAGAGCACCGTGTGGTAGTAGTCCCGATTAACGTACGACTGGCGGCCCAACTCGAAGCAGTCATCCGACGACATTGCCGTGCTGTGTAATAATGCATGCCCCAGGCAGTTTAGTCCCCGTCCAAGCGATTTCCCATTTGCGTACACTCACCTGTACTGTATGCCGTTCAGCTTGCCACGTGCTAGACTAGACGTGTCCAGCTGGTAGGTGTCCTGCAGGCGGAGCAGCGCCACAGCCGCCCCATTGAGGTCCTCGTCCGAGGGAAACTTCAGCACATTGCGATATTGCGTGAGGTTCTGCACAAAATCTTTTGAGTGAAGCAAAGCAAACAAATCAAATTCAAATCGGATTACAAAGTTTCTCTCAGTTTGAGATAACGCACCTGCGCCCACTTCGTGTGCCATCAGATTCTCCACCTGCCGCCAGTCTGTGGTCAGACGTTTGGTCAGCAAATACGCATTGATTGGATTCGATACGTAGGCGGTTATATCGCTAGCTGCATCCGCATGCTCTCTTTGGTATTCATCCATTTTGCTAGAGTGCAGAAAGAGAGAGCGAGACAGAGAGAGAGTTACAAAGTTTTATACAAAGTTTAATAAGCAATTTGATTACGTTTAAGCAATTGCAAACTTAATTACGACTACATCTGTCTCGTAACGCCCTCGAAGCTTGCCACAAGCTGCACTGCAGCTCGGGCGTAAATCAAACAAACACTTTGTAAAGTTGATGCTGCAAAATGTTCGTTTTATTTATAATTAATGAAATTAAAGCTGAGTACACTCCAGAAGTTTTTTAATTTTATGAAGCCAGCCGAACTGCAAACTGTTTTGTATTTAATATTTATTTTCCACCATCAATGAAACTTAAAACCCGCCCGAAGCACCACTCGACAAACTTTTTGGCTCACTGCAAAAGTTTTATGCTGGGCAGCTCAACTTAAATAAAATACACTAAATGTCACCGAATTCGATGGGTACAGCAAAATTATATTTATTGATTTATTTCAATTTCGATATCATGTGACAAATGAAAGTGAAATGCGAGCCCTGAGGCGGGCACAGAGTTTCTCATAATCGGAATACAAGTTAAAGTGATTTTCTTATTCGCAGTCAGGGAATTAAAAAGATATATATAAGTTTCACTTCTATCAGAGTAAACAAGTAAGAGTGCTCTAGTGGGGAGTGGCCGACTCTTCGTGATG
This sequence comes from Drosophila navojoa, assembly GCF_001654015.2. The sequence continues at coordinate 246,427 of NW_022045884.1, forward strand.
CCCGCCCACACACTGCGCGCTCTCTGTTTGCACGCAGCATCTGTGTTTGGGCTGCACTTGTGGGCTTTACTCTGCCAAAATATTTATTCAATTCCTATTGCTTAAATGGAACCTTCTGAAAAAAGTTTTGCGTATGAGAATATGAAAAAAAGAGCAATTTACATTTAAAATTTAAATCTCCTTTGATTTTATGACAGGCAGTCGTAAGAAAGGACGGATGGACGGACGGACCTGGCTAGATCTACCCAGCTTTCGACTATTCTTGCTGTAAATATTTTTATGAAGTTTTCGTTGTTTTTGCTAATATACGTAGATACATATATAATTATTTTGCTTTCTCTTTTTGAATTTTTCTTCTTATACTCTACGTTGTTATTATATTATCTTTAAGGAAACTCACATATTCTCAATGTTGATTTCAACAAATAAGAGTACATAAAGAAATAAACTAATAAATAAATTATAAAATGAATAAATAGTACATACTCAAAGAGTAAATAAATAAATAAATACAAAATATATATAAATTGATAAGCAAATATTTTAAATTAAAATTGAAAAATAACTAAAAATTAAATATTTATAAATATAAAATACATAAAGAAATTAACCAATACTTTAATAAAAAGAAAATAATAAAAATTAATTCATAAATGAATAAAAAATCATATTACAAATAAATAAATATGACGACTGTATAACCTCCTTCTATCTCCGTTATATACATTTTTAGAAACCCATTATTATTACAAAATATCAGAGTATGAAAACAAAAACAAATCTGAGTCTTGGCAAAAATATAAAATTGAAATGAAAGTGATAAATGAAGGCATATAGAAACAGACGACAGTTAATGAGAGCCGAAGCAAGACAAAACACATTCGACATTAATTAATGAGTAATAATGGTTCATTAGGATAAAAGAAGCAAATTTGGTAAGCATTAAAATTAAACTTAGAGTTCGGTATAAAACATGAAATATAAAATGAACCCTCAGAACTAATTAAGACAGTCAGCCAGGTAGAGCACGCGAGCTCTCCCTACCATAAATAAGTGAGATAAAATCTTCATTAGCAATGAACAAAAGCGTGAGTTGTGTGCGATTGTTGAATAACTTTATTGTATGTGCAAATCTTAAGCAAAATGTCGAACAATATCATAGACAATAATTTATGTAGTAATTCTTAAATAAAATGCTGAAGCCTTATAGCTAATTACAACCCATATATCTCAAGGTGCGCCCCATGTTGCGTTATTTACAGTCTTGAAAACAAAATTCAGTGCAGGAATTTCGTACACGTCTCCAACTACGAATACTTTTTTTTGGTCTCCTAGCCGTTGCGGATGCCGCTCGCTAAAAAGAATAGAGAGAAACTAAGACTAAGATTAATTACTACGAACTAAGCTAAGACTGAGACTAAGACTAAGACAACAAACAGCGGACAGCAGACAGCGTCTAGACCACGTTGACGCGGTTGTCTGGCGGCGGGCGATAGCACCAGAGGCTGCCAATGACGCCCAGGCCGATGAAGAACATGGTGAAGGTGGACAGGCCCAGGATGACGCCCGTGGTGACATCGTGGAGCGGCAGTCCCGGGAACGGGTCCAGCACCAGGATGAGCAGCAGGCCGCAGCACTTGAACAGGCAAAAGATGGTGACCAGGATGTAGCCGGAGGTGTAGCTGCGGTTCGGCAGCCACTCGCAGTGGCGCGACCGAAAGCCCAGAAATCCGAGGCCCATGCCGCAAAAGGAGGCGACCAGCCCGAACTGCAGGTAGAACGACTTGCCGAGCTAAAGTAGAGAAGGTGAGAAATAAGTCGAGGATCGATGAGAGCGAGCCGCATCGTGCACACTTACATGGGCGATCATGTAGATGATGAGGCCGGCATTCATGGTGCTGCCCAGGACGAGCATCAGCGAGACAATGGCCAGCGTGATGGTGGCATTGGCCAGCTTCTGTGGGTACGAGTTGTTGTTGATGTTCGACTTGCCATGGATGCTGCTCAGCTCCTGCTCCTGGGCCTGCACACGCGGACTAATCACCGCCGTGGTGCGATCGCTGGCCAGCTGCTGCTGAGCTGTGGCCGCCGCTGCCGGCTTCACCGTCTCGTAGTGCAGTCGCTGCGGCGAGAGTCGCTGCTGGCGCAGCGGCAGCGCCGGCGACGGCGCAACCGAGACGGTGGTGGTGGTGGCCTGCTGGTGGAGGCTGATGTGCTGCTGGCTCTGGTAGAGCTGTAGCTGACGCTCGCGCAGCAGCTGCTCGTGGTGGGCAGCGTTGCGCGGCGTCGAATGGGCCAGGCGCGGTGGTGGTTGCATTTTGCGGGGTGTGGTAAGCAGCTCGTGCAGCGCTCGTGTGGCAGCTGCCGCGTTGCGCTGCTGCGGGGTCGATGTACGCATGTTGAACGGCTGGTTCAGCTCGGTGTTGCTCAAGCAGGTCTCCTGCTGCGCCTGCGCCGAGTCCTCCGCTGCCAAGTAGTCGTCATCCGCTTCCGTGGGTATGACCGCATAGCGATGCGCCCGTCCATTGTGCATCTGTATGATCTCCTGGTTCTCGTCCACCAGCTCCTCATCCTCAGCCGTGGGCACCATCTGATAGCGCTGGTTGCTGTTCTTGTCCACAATCAGGAATGTCTTGCTGCCAAAGTCGCTGGAGAAGGCGTGCTTGATCTTGGGCGCCGGCTTGGGCGGCAGCGTGTTCAGTGTGGGCGGCAGGCTGGCGAACTGCGTCTCCTGCTGCTGTTGCGGCTCCTCGTGAAAGGAGTGCGGCTCCTCGTCTGACTGCAGGCCGTGCCGCGAGCCATACCGATCCAGATTGTCCTGCGAGCGAGCCAAGCGCTGCGCCGCCTGGCCAGGCACAATGGCATAGCGACTGGCCACGGCGCCCAGATCCTCCAATGGCACCAAGGCGTAGCGGCCACTCGAAGACTGCTGCTCCTGCTGCAGTTGTTGCTTGTGTTGTTGCTGCTGTTGCTGTTGCTGTTGCTGCTGCTGCTGCTGCTGGTACTGTTTACGCGTCACCGATCGTGTCGACATGCTACGCTGCATGCGCAAGGGCCCCTCGCGCGGATCGCGACAGGGCGCGGCCGGTGGCTGAGCGGTGCGGGAGACGGCATTAAAGTTCAGCTGCAAGCTGCGATTGTAAATGGACTCGACGCAATTGTTGGACGCCACCGGATAGAATTCGCTGTTCTGGCAGAAGGCCGGATTCGTATAGTTGTGCCTCGACATGATGCACGCGCACTGTACTTGGCTGTGTTCTTGGAGTGTTCACTGTGCCTCACTGTATTCACTGATCTCGACTGCAACTGCTTGAGTGATCCGCACGGCACGACAACTACGACTCGACTGAACTGCGACGCTGGCTGTCGGTCGCTCCTCGACTAGCAATTTCCTGCGCCGGCGCGCAGTCGAGTGGATCGGCAGCGAGAGGGCAGCGACGCGTGCGTTGCTGTGACCCCCCCTTTGAATAAAATATAACCATTTACTTGGCTTATATACTGAAACATACACACAATAATTGAGCTCAAGACAACTGTGGAACGACAACAACAACAACAACAACAACAATAACAAAAGCAGCAGCAGCGGCAGGCGACGTTTGGCGCGTTCCGTTGTGCTGGAAACATCTGCTCCTGTTCCTGCCGCTGCCGCTGCCGCTGCCGTTGCTGTTGCTCATGAGGGTTGAAACGAATTTCGACTATGCCGCAGCCGGCATTGCAAGTCGTTTTATCAGCATTTTGAATTTATATTTACACAATTCATAACAGCGAAATAGGCGACGCCTTTATATGCGTATACACACACACACATCTTCATATATAAAGCTATATACTGGCCACCCCTGGCTCAAGCGACCGTTACATTCGTGATGCGAGCGCTTATCGAGAGTCAATAGTGTCAGTCGAAACACCCACCAGGGCTTGCAGTCGCTAGCACTGCATGGCTTATCTATGTTGGCCAACTTAATTGGATTTCGGCCCAAAGGCAGCGAAACACAAACGAAAAAAAAAAGGAAACAACAAATCAAATCGAATTTGATGCTGCAAGGACAGCTGATAGCTGACAGCAGACAGCGGACAGCAGTCGGCCCCCAAGGCTCCACTTCTGTTTATAGTGAAATTCTGTGCATTGACATTCAGCAAGCAAAAGGCGTTCGCATCGTTAACAATAAAACAAAGCATCAGTTGGCGCTGGGAAATGCCGGCGTATTCAACTGCTGCCAAATGGAAAAATATAACTCGGCATTAAATTTTAATTTGCAGGCAGCGCGAAGCAGCCAACAGTTTGTGGCACGCGCCATGACTCGGCAGAGGTGCGGAGGCAGCGGCAGAGGCGCAGAGCTGCAAGGATGCGGCTGTGGTGCAATGACAACAAAGATCTTCAACAACAGCTGACAGCTGTTTTGGCAGCCCCCCTCGGCGCTGTCCCTTTGCGTTGGCCAGACGCAGAGATGAGGGCAGAGAGGGGCGCAGCAGCGGATCAAGTAAATAAGATAGATCCTGCTTGGGCTCCTGCTCTCTCTCTTTCTCTATATCTTCCTCTCGTCTGCTGGCATATTTGATTAGGGGAGTTGCCCTACCGCATCCGCTGTGCTCTTTATCCTGCATCTACGTCCTTCCGCTGCACGCAGGGCCAACAATCATCTACTACCGCACACATGTATAATCGAGTATATAAGCAGACATATGTGCGCCAGGGGTAGCTCAAGATATGCAGAGTAAATAGCTGTGTCGCTGTGTCTTTGGCGCCGCATAAATAGAAAAGAACATGCACACATACATATGTATATCTTTATCTAAATGTAGTGTACATGTACATGTGTGTGCTTAAGACACTCTTATGCTGTTGCCTGTTTTCTGCAGATGCAACAGCTGCCACACGCACGTGGCTAAAATACTGGCGACAGCCACTGTAATTATGAGCGTACCTCACTGCCTCACCTGCCGCTAGCCATATATGTATGTATATCTAGTATATCTCGTTTACATAAACAGCACATTATACGAGCAAGATTGATTTAGTCGAGCGTGCTTCTGCTGCGAGTACTCTGCACTGAGCTAGTAATTGGCTGATGAATATATTAGTTTTGTTACCTGTATATAAATTCACAAAATAAATATGTCTATATGCTATTTATGTATTATAATATATATGGAGTTTATTTATAGTTTGCTGTAGTTATTTATGGGATTGGGAAATATTGACATCTTATTAAGATGCCTAGACTTCATCTTCATGCTTATATTCGGTAGGCGCTAAGCACGTGTCTTTAAGATCCATCTCTATGTTAAGTAATTAAGGGAAAGACGGTTTTATAAGATCTAGAGCGAGATGATTAAGACTTGATGAGAGTTTGCCTAAGCACTTTTCTAGTGCTCCGCATATATACTCTATGAGAATATACTCTATGCACATATATAGATATCTAACTAATATATGCCTATATATGAATAATTATATACAGGTATTTATACAATACATCTATTTATAATTATAAACCCCTTTTCACCTGCACAGAATACACTGTTTTCGTGCTCTATTCCCTTCCGTCTTACAATCTCAGTGCATACGAGTTATTCAGTTGCTAATGACACCGCACTATATATACAATATTTAAGCTACAACTACACACATTAGCTCAGCACCATCTCTCATCACATCTGCAAAAAAACAACACGCAACAACAAGAACAACACAATCACATACTCAGCTCAAACTTAACCCTCTCACACGCAAATGGCACGAGTGCCGTCCACCTTCTCACTCCAGACAACCAGCTTATAAAACTTCTCAACTGGAATATCATCAGAGCACAAACAATCAACGCGCTTTACCAAGACAGAAACAAACTTACTACCGCATTGACTACAGCACATAAACATAGAGCTTCAACTCAGTTTAGACTTCAGCTATATATGAGCTACATACTCATACATCCTTCATCCTATAATTATCTATTTATTGCAAATATTTGCAATTAACCTTTAATTTAAGGAACTTTGGTAAAAGACAGCTGCATGACACAAGCTGAATGATATGACACTTCATTAATGTGAATCAATGCCAAAGACTGATACTTTTGGAAATATTCATCATAATTGCTCGCTAAATAAATGACGTAGCTTTATGAATGTATATAAAACTGTGGGCCATCTCTTCTAGTGAATGTGGCAAAAAATAGAGTAAATGCAGCTGCATGACAAAAGCTGGATGCTACGAAACTCAATTGAAGATGCATGAATAAAACTTGATAATTGATTTGCTCGTTCAGGAAATAATCAAAGCTTCATGAATACCGTGAATAAACTGTGCGCCAACTCTTCTAGTGAATATGAAAAACGACACTAAAAAATGCTATGGAATTGGAGATAATACAACTACATGACACAAGCTGAATGATATGACACTTCATTAATGTGAATCAATGCCAAAGACTGCAACTTTTGAAAATATTCATCATAGTCGCTCGCTGAATAAATGACGTAGCTTTATGAATGTCTCTGAAACTGTGGGCCATCTCTTCTAGTGAATGTGGCAAAAACTAGAGTAAAGGCAGCTGCATGACAAAAGCTGAATGCTACGAAACTCGATGGAAGGTGCATGAATAAAACTTGATTATTGATTTGCTCGTTCAGGAAATAATCAAAGCCCCATGGATATCGTGAATAAACTGTGCGCCAACTCTTCTAGTGAATATGAAAAACGACACTAAAAAATGCTATGGAATTGGAGATAATACAACTACATGACACAAGCTGAATGATATGACACTTCATTAATGTGAATCAATGCCAAAGACTGCAACTTTTGGAAATATTCATCATAATTGCTCGTTAAAAAATTACATAGCCTTATGAATGTATATGAAACTGTGGGCTATCTCTTCTAGTGAATGTGGCAAAAACTAGTCTGAAGGCAGCTGCATGACAAAAGCTGGATGCTACGAAACTCAATTGAAGATGCATGAATAAAACTTGATAATTGATTTGCTCGTTCAGGAAATAATCAAAGCTTCATGAATACCGTGAATAAACTGTGCGCCAACTCTTCTAGTGAATATGAAAAACGACACTAAAAAATGCTATGGAATTGGAGATAATACAACTACATGACACAAGCTGAATGATATGACACTTCATTAATGTGAATCAATGCCAAAGACTGCAACTTTTGGAAATATTCATCACAATTGCTCGCTAAATAAATGACATAGCCTTATGAATGTATATGAAACTGTGGTCTATCTCTTCTAGTGAATGTGGAAAAAACTAGACTGAAAGCAGCTGCATGACAAAAGCTGAATGCTACGAAACTCAATGGAAGTTGCATGAATAAAACTTGATTATTGATTTGCTCGTTCAGGAAATAATCAGAGCCTTATGAATACCGTGAATAAACTGTGCGCCAACTCATCCAGTGAACATGACAAAAACAAAGCTTAAAACAAGAGTTATTGAAGCTGCATGACAAAAGCTGAATGCTATGACACTCAACGGAACATCAATGGGTAAGACTAAATAATATGAAATTTGTGGAAAACTGATCCTCATCGCTGACGAAATAAAGAACATAATCATATGATTCACAGAGTATAAATAACTCTGATCATTAGGTCTTCAATTCGATAACTATTTATCGATTCCGATAACGATTAATCGATTCCGATAACTATTTACCGATTTAACAGTTTATCGATTTCCGTCACTCTGATCAGACTCAGAGAATCCCTGACTTAAGTTACAAAAACCATTTTAAATCTATGCCAAAGACCCATGATAAATGTATATATACCATGAATAAACTGTGGACTAACTCTTCTAGTGAATATGATGAAAACAAAACTTGACGTGAATAGCTGCATGACAAAAGCTGAATGCTACAAGACTCGATGTGAGGTACATCAATAACAAAGTATAAATAATTGAAGCTTGTGGAAAAATTGATCCTTATTGCTCACGAGAAAAAAAAACATAATCCATATGATTCACAGAAACATAGATGGCTCAGAACTTAGGTCTTTTAGCGAATATATGGCAGAAGGTAAATACAATGAGACTGCATGACACAAGCTGAATGATATGGCACTCGGCGGTTAGTATATCTACTATTTAACATTTTCATACTGTTACTTATTACACTACACTACATATTCAAATTCCATAGCTCTTAAGCTCATTGTTTAGCAGTCTGAACAATTGTGCTCACAATGTATCAAGAGAACTTAAATTACAGCTATCAACGACTTGAGTTTATATATGTAAGTATCTCAAAGGCATGCAAATGCAGCTGGAAGATACTCGCTGCACGCTTGATTTATTAAAAGCGACTTAGCAGAGGTTGCCGCTGCTTGGTACTCACTTCTTCAGATAGCTCAGTCTGTCCTCCTGCACGCGTATGTAGCCCTCCAGATTGCTTATCAATACGGATTCAGTCTCAAGCAGTTCCTCCATCTCCGCCAGCGCTGTGTACACCTCGCCGCGCACCGTCACGCCAGTCAGGGCGAGCACCAGGACGCCGAGCGCCAACTGCAGGCGCAGACAGGACGACATCGTGCGGCCTGCAAAGCAAAGAGAAGCAAGGGCAAATAGTTAGAGCATTTCGATTGCATTCAATAAATGTTTAGCATCTTGCCAATTTGCATAATGTTTTTAGGGGCCAACTGCAAGGCCAATAGCCAATTGCCACCTCCCGGGAAGTTAATTTGGTCATCGATTTTGCATTAGCCACTGGCTGTGTAAGAAAAGCAGCCTAAGCCCAAACACCAGACTCACTGAGCTCGAAATCAGCTTTCGTGCTGATTAATGTCCTGCTGCTGCCCGGCTGATACGATATACTGGGCTTTAGCATTTGGCCGTCGCTCGTAAAACGTTTTTTATTTGGAAATTGCCGTTTCAATTTGTTTTAATGAGCTTTATTTTTTTTTTAATTTGGCCAACCGTTTTTGTTTTATGGCATTCGGTTTATTGCTCTTCTCTCGTAATAAGAGACAAAGTAAAGTCAATAAGTGAGTGTGCAAGGAATGGGCAACAGGTGACTCTTAGATACCCTATATTTAAGTAAGACCTAGAATTCATGTTCCAATATTAATCTGTACTAAATAAACTAAGTAATAATAATTTTTAGCAATTTTTTCCCATATTCTCCGCATTTTATATGAATGGGTATTTCATATGTACATACATATATAATAAATTATAAATTATTCCCATAGACTTGGCCAACTTATGGATAATTATGAATGCAATGTGATGGGCATCTGACAATATTTAAATTTCCAGCCAAAATACTTTATTCAATGAAACCCAACCAGCAAATATAAATCAAGTTAATTTATGCTTGCGAATTTGATTTGTTATTCAGATATGCGATATTTGCAGACATTCGATATTTATGGCCGAAGGAAATGATTTTAATAAAACCTCCAAAGGTGATTCTATCTATGAACAAATTGAAATGGGCTATACTATAAGATATATTTCGAGTGTATTTGTAGATTCCCGTTTTAAATGAACGGTAATTAATGAACTGATCGCAGCATCTTGTTTCAGATAATTTGATAGCGCCATTAATTAGCAACATGTGCTTTAACCGAATGCTCGTATAATTAAATTTAAGTACGCTTTTGGCTTGGCCAATCAGATTTAAATTGGATTCAAAGTTCGCATGCTGAGACTTTCAGTCCAATCGGACTGGGACTTCTGCTTGCCTGATTGCAAGGACATCGCACGCATCGCATACGCCATTTAATTAATCCAAATTAATTAGTTCGTCTTCTGGTCTACCACACGCCCCACATCAGGCACCTCACAGACACACACACTCACGCACACAGAGACACATTTACACAACACCAAACAGACCGCAACACTACTCAACATGGCACAATATTACACTTGCACTCGCATGTTAATTGGTCACATTAATCATTGCCGACTTCGCCTCAGTTGACAAATTTCGAGCCGCCAAAGATGCCTCCGCTGTCTAACTGGGACGATGTGCTAAACCAGTTGCCGCATAAAAAAAAAAAAAAAAAAAAATATATATATAAAACAACGACAAGACGTGCTTTTATAGCCGCCTCGCCCGATCGTTAACTGGTATAAATTATTAGCCGCTACTTGATGACGCTCGAACTCTAGCAATACCATCAACTAGGCGAAATGCTTTACAATTTATTGTATATTCTTGGGAGCCGTTCTTAAAGCGAAAGGAGAGCATTCAAATTGGGGAAAAGTTAATCTTTGGTGAAAAATCGCTAACGAAACTATTGCAAAATTATTCAATGTGCCAATTGAATAATTTTGATCATGCCGTCTAGCATAGGACTCGACATTACTACATAACACCTGCCTAGAACATAAATAAATAATTCTTTTAAAAATATATGCAGTAGAATCCCGATAATTCGAAATAGTTTTGATTTACAGAGAAATTAAAATTATCGAGAATTATTGAAAATGAATTTCATTTAAGGGGATAGAATTTTTTTTCGATTTAGTGAGCTACGAATTATCGAGACTCGAATGTATTTCAATTTGTTGATATTTAACTGTGAATTAAAATTGATTTTTTTATTTACCTCTACAATCAAATGTGAAATATATTTATATATATGTGAATAATATTTAAGTTTTATTTTCAAAAGTTTTTATCACTCAATCAAACGTGTTTGACATGAGTAAATCAAATGTTGATTAACAACTTATGGATAGTGATTTATAACAACAGGAAATTATATTGATTTGTTATTTAATATTTGCTAAACATTTATTTCAGATATCTAAAAAAAAAAAAAATAGATAAATAAAATTGTATAATCGAGGTATACCAAAAGTTTATAAGCTGAATATCCTGAAAATATTTATAGCTAGCTACCATTCATGTATTAAAAATCAAAAAGAAAATTTTAAAATTGCTATGTGCCATATTTTTAAAGTAAAGAATCTCTAGAATCTTTGATTCTTTGATTGAAACTAAATTGCAATAAGTTCTGAAAGGCATTTTGCCAATTATAACAAACGATTTTATTAATTATAATAATTGTTTAACACTGCTTACATGTGTAAATCCTATAAATAATTATTTAAGAAATACAATACAATAATTGAATATATTTAAAGGAATTGTCATACAAGATAGATGGATTAAACATGACAAAATCAAGCTAGCTAATGATATGACACATAGAGATATTTCTTTAAAAATGCGTAATAGCAATAGTCGTAGTCATAACGTTCTTTAATCTAATAATCTACCACAATCAAATTCGCATAGTTAAATATAGTTGCGTCAGCATGGCCAATATGGTTCTATAGAAATTTTTAACTGTTTTCACACAATTTCCCATTTATAGCAGATGCGATAGTTGGAGCACCCGCAGAATGTTATACCCACAGTTAGATATCAAAAAGTTGTTCATTTCCAAAAAAATTTGTAACCGTCAAACCGGTTGAGCATCAAATTCTAGTTGGGCTGGCCCAGCGTCTCTTCTGATTAGAATTAGTTGTCAGCACGAGAAGAATACAAGAGAAGTTCGAATGTGGGACAACTAATGGATGCAGCAACGGTTTGGGTCGACTATTAAAATGTTCTAATCGCAACATCGACTTTTAACTGTTTTTTATTTTTTTTTTATTTCTTTTCCTCTCGATTGCAGCATAGAACTATAAAGTGGAGTTCAAAGAACTTTGAAAGGCGCATTGTTATGCAAATGTATCTGATGGATACGCGTCGATGATGCTGCATGTTCGTTGAGCGAACACAAGCGTCGCATTGTTTTTCCCTCGCTCTTATAGTGGAATGCGTAAATCATTAACGGTATATTGGCCAACTCGTGCGCATTTATTGAAATGCAAATATTATTGTTGGGTTGGTTCTGCCCCAGCATTAACAGCCTTTGCAGTTGCTGCAGAAATTGAATGAAACACGTGCAGAATTTTCGGGTTTAATGAGTTCACTGAACTGTTTGTTCTTCGCCTCTTGGCCTTCGCTTTTGTTGTGCTGACCAACGCTATGGGTGCACCTTCGCATCTTTTCATTCACGCGAAGAAGCAGACGAACAACAAACGTAACTTTTTGGCCACAAACAAATTGAAAGCAAAAATCTCTTTCACTGGCAAGATGAATATAGGGCATGAAGAATTTATGATTGAAGCAGCAAGAATTTTGCCACATTCTATTTTCCCATTTGCCGGTTCAGAATGAAAAGGAAAGAAACGAAAAAGTATTTTTATTTGTAGCAAATGTTTTCTTTGACTAGGGCGTGGCACTACCTTGAGGAAATGAGGCAAAATTTGTCTTCTTTGGCATTTTAAAGAGCAATTTTATATGGAGTTGAGCTGAGTTATTATTCTTGCTCTACCTATACACCTCTTTGATAGATTCTATATAACCTTTAACCTTCAGATTTCCTGTGGTATGTATACAAATTTTTATCGGAGTATTAAATCTTCTGAATACCTAGCTCACTTTTGAAGAGACTTTGCACATATTTATAGAAAAAATCCCTAATTTTAGCCCATCTTGATTCGCACATTAAGCGATGGACATCCCCTAGTTGCGCGCAAACAAAAAATTTCATTGCTGTTTAACATTTTAATGACTCGTCTAAGACAATTTAAATTAAACTCCTATTGGAATACGGAGCTGAATAAATTGACAATTAAAAACAAATAAATTTCACAGTCCAGCCTGGCTATTGTCCAGCGAGTCTTGTATGGCTACTTCTCAACCGAATCTGTTTATAAATAATGCACTGCAGTTGTTGAAAGTCGAATTTGTTAAGTCTCAAATGCAAATGAAGCCAAAGAAATATTAAGAAAATACTTGAGACTAGAATTATGTTAATATGCCAAACAATAAGATAAATATGACAAAGCTAAAATTATGTGTACAGAATAATGCTATGCATATTTGTGCTATATGAATAGCTAAATGCTTTAATTGATAAATAAATATCTTAGAATAAAGCGTAAAATTAAACAATTTATTGTTCAGTTCATTTTAGTCAAGTTTCAAATGCTAAAGTTCTTCCCAACAATACAATAAAGTGAGCCGCTTTCTGAATATATTCTACATTTCTGCATATTTTATATACGCTCCCAAAGTGTTGAAAGTGTATTTTATCTGGTTTGCATATCTGTATTTCAATGTATTCATATACATAACATAACCTTGCAAAACTCATATAATTTACTAACATCAATTGGCTAAAGAGATAAAGATAAAAATGAGTAGAATCCAAAGCCAAAGAATTTTATGAAATTAAAGTGTAAAAATAGCAGGGACCGTAACAATTATAATTTGTATAGCAAAAAATAAAAAAAATAATAATTATTATTTTTGGAGTAATTTACAATCTTAATTATTCTAAATAATTTATATGATAAATATAAAAATTAATTATTACAGATTAATTTTTATAAAATAATAACCTTGAAAGTAATTAATTAATTAATTAATAATGTATATGATAAATATAAAAATTAATTATTACAGATTAATTTTTTATAAAATAATAACTTTAAAAGTAATTAAAAACAAACTTTTGTTTTAATATTTAAGTGAAGTTAAGTTAAGAAAACAATCTTGCACTATTTTTTTTTTTAAGCAAACTTTTTTTTTTCTTAAAATAAAAGAATGTTGGATTGAAATATAATATTACATCAAACAGTGATATTTTAGACTTTATGTGCTTGAAAAATTCATTCATTTCCTCTCACCTATCCCATTGCTCATCTGCCTGTTTGCTTTTTAAATCAATAAAACGAGAAAAATATGTACATAAAAAGCGAGAAAATAGTGCGAAGCCACGACGAAAAGTTAAAATAAATAAAATATATATTCATATAATTATATATGAATACATGCCATTTCTTGTTATATATAACATTGTTTTTCCTGTGGTATTTGCTCAACTACAATGCTAGCAAATTATTTATTTCATGCTACTTAATCAGCAATTAACAACAAACTTTTAAACACCCTGTGAAATGAACACTCTACCCTGAACATAGCTTCATTTTAAAGTTTAAAAACATTTGTTACCAAAATTGACCAAAATGCCCACTGTGCGCTGCCAGCCCGATTCTCTCTGCCATCATCTGCCTTCCCCTTTGGGATTTCCAATCGAACTAATGAAACTTAATTAAATTAATTAGTTATTCAGTTAGTTGTCAATTGAATTGCAACTATTTTGCTAGTGAACGAAATGAAATTAGATTGTGTCCGATACAATTTTGATGCGAGCTGAATTTGCCTGCTGGCCGTAATTCGATTTGTTCTGCAACATCGAATTGCACTTTTTGTGTGTTTGCGTCAAGTGCCACGCCCACTTTGGTGGCTGCCACACTGCAGCAGCGAAATTCGCTTGCGTGTTGTTATTATATACACCTCGCGCTCGGCTGCCAATGCGTTTGCTTATGCAACTAGCAGCGAATTTTCTGCTAAAAGTCGCGTCTTCTTTCGTGCCTCGGAATTTGCAGCTAACAAAAAATTGCAAAGTTTTTTTTTTTTTGGGTTTTTTTTTTTTTTGCCTTTTGTTGCAATTAAGTTATGAAATGCAATTTTTTGCGCTGACGTTGCACATTAGCTAAATGAAGCGAGTGGCCCACTGACGAGCTGAAGAGCTCACTAGCTGACTGACTGACTGAGGGACCGACTGACTGATTATTTGTTTAATTTTTTTGCTGTGGCTCGAAATTTGTTTAAAACGTAGCAAATATTCTGAGGCAACTGCACATGCTGCAACTCAGCCGCCGGGCTTTGCGTGTCCGTGGCGGATGACAGGGACAACGTAACCTTAGCCGTAGACGTAACCATAGAAACCGAGCTTTGTTAATGTGCCATCCTTTAACTGCGCGCAACATCTCCCACACACACACACACACATACAAAGACAAACACATGCACACAGAACTTGACTCTTATCATAAACAGCCAGCAGGTGGTTGCTCGTGTCTGTGTGCTGCAGTCAGTTCTCCCTTCATCCGACTCTTTGAATTCCCAGTACAGCCAACCAATTTAAATGAAACTGTCAACAAGCTGAAAAATACATACATACGTACAGTAGATGCTCGCAACAGACGATTCTATTTGCCGCAGGAGACAGCATAAACTGCGAAACATTGTAAAACTAATGTATATTACTTTAGAGAATTGTAACTGAAAATAATAGTAAGCACTTTGGTTAGCTGCAGAGCATAGAAGCGCAGCACAAGCAGTATATATGAAGATGTGATATAAACAAGTTCTGATGAAATTAAAAGACTTGCGCAGAATATGTAAATTGAATATAGTGATTTTGAGGTAAGGCATATAAAAGTAAAAATATTTATATAGACGCATATATATTTTATATAAATACAGAAATTAATCAGTAATATAATATCAACTTCTTAAGAACATAGATATAAGTACTTGATTGAAAACAAATACATATACATATATATTTCTATTGCATAAATTATTATTATATTACTTTATTAATTTGAGGCCTTTGCTCAGAATTTAAATCGTGTCTGCAGAAATGCTTAATATTTATTATATACAAACATATATACATAATTTTCTTCCCTAACAAAATATGACCTTTTACAGTCTTTGAGTATATCTACTATGTTTCCCAATTTATGGTCGTACCCTCCCCAGTGTTACAGTAATGTTGGTCTTAGGCTGGGCGCTTTTACAGAATTTTTGAGCAGGTATATTACCCTAGTGAGTTTGGCTCTTGGTTGCTTACTTTTAATCTCTGACTTGCAAATTTTCACTCTCATAGAGAGAGAGAGACTTAAGATAACTGTTGTTACAGAGCTAGAGAGACATGGGTATTTAAGGGCATTCAGACAGGGTCGTTTTGACTGTCAGTGGACGTAGAGAAAGCGACTAGAAATTTTCATTTCGAAATTCAGCACAGCGGGAATTCATAATTAAATTCATTCATTCATACAATTAAAATGGAATGTGGTTAAGTTGAATTAACAGAGATGCGACACATATACTCTTTTTATTAAAATATAATAAATATTTACTTTTTAATCTATGTGCGGACGTCAGCTACCGCCTATAAATATCAATCATTTTTAATATGTCTAGCATAGTGTTATGGCATAAAATGTACACTCTTTAATATTAAATAATATTCACAAATATATAATTCATTTAGTAGAGTAACTAATGAAATAGAAAATAATTTTTTTTATATTTCTTCCTTTCCTTCTTTCTTGTTGCCATAGAAAAATGGAAAGGAATCATTTATGTTGCTGCCCAAATAGAATTGATATTAAAAACGAAGTCTTCATGGCACAAGCATCAAATTATCAATATGTGACCCTTGACCTTATATTGGTTGAAATTAAATGTAAAGGCAAAATCAACATTTTGCATCGAATATTAAAAAATATATAAGTGAAATTTATTTTTAAAAAAAATTTTGTAGACTTTTCCTAAATGTTTTAGGCATGCGTTAAAGATTTATTAATTATAATTAAATATATACATATAAATATATATATATATATATTTTTTTTTTTAAATATCTCTATTTTATATATATAGGTGCATATAAATATTTATAAATATAATAAGCGATTGGGCAACATTAAAATGTATTTAAACAAATGAAAATATTTACTTCAATAATTAATTTTAAAATTAATTATTCAAAATATTTATGTAGCACGAATAAAGTGTATACTATACGTCAAATAATGTATTTAAATGTATTTAAACAAATCAAAGAATGTACTGCAAATAATTCATTTTAATGAAGAAGTATTTAAAACAATTTATGCACCACAAATAAAGTTTCTACTATTTATTAAATAAAGTATTAAGCGCTGAGCTCTGCATGGCTCAGATATGAATACTTTAAATGGAAATGCTCTGTTCTATTATTTCCAGCTTGCACTGTATGTTGTTGTAGAGGGAAATCAAAATAAAACAAGAGAAATATATGGCGAGCTGAGGCTGTGGCATTGTTATTCAGGTGCAAATGTCATGCGAACGCCATTGCAATGGGAATTGCCATATGGCAGTTGTTGTTGTTGTTGTTGTTGTTATTATTACAGCTTGCCACAAGACAAGTTGCACATTGTCCATTGCCAGTTGGCAGTTGAGAGTTCGCAGTTGCCAGTCTGGCTGTTAGGGCTGCCAGAGTCATAACTCAGTAGCTGACATTTATGTGGCGCTCAATTTTGGTAGCCAAGAGTTGCCGCCGTTGACATTTGTGGCAAGTCTTTGTCATCTGTGCATCTGTGTGCTGGCATTTAATGGCCAAACACCATCTGACCTTATGTGCAGTGGCAGCGCAGCTGACTGTAACTCGAGCTGCCCCATTGCCAGCTCCAATTGGCTGCGCCCTTTGGCCGATTCGTGTGCATAATTAAAATCAAATTGACAGACATTCCGGTAATTTTGTCTGCAAAGTACATTTGATTCCCCTGCGAGAAGAGCCAATTTAACTGTCTGTCACTTGAAAAAGTTCGAGCGAACAGCAGATAAATTTATCTACCAAGTATACACGATATATATATGTTTATGTACTTGAACATTTATCGCATCTGCTGGCGAGTGACAAAACTTTTCAATTTGAGCGGCCGTAATTTAATTGGCATAAATGCGACAGGCGCTGTCATGAACTTGAACCCAACTCAATCCGGAAAAACTCTTGTGAGCAACATTAAATATTCATAATTTCACATTTTCTGGCCGGATCCGGCTGCTAATGCCCAACCGTTTCAAGTGCATCCAACAAGTTTGCTCATTACAAATGACAAATTGTTGAATTGAATATGCTCAGCGCATACGCCTTACATGTAGCCAGCCGATTCACCTTGAGCTCTCTAGGCATAGGCCCCATAAATACCCGCTTGACAGTCGCATCTAAACCGGTTAACATAGCTACCTAAAAGCATAAAACCAGAGGGGTGCTCACAAGCAGGGATGACTTGCAGATACCCTCCATTTATATGTATATTAACTTATAGTATAATTTATTTTGATTTCTTTTATCTTACGATTCGATTTTAAATTCCTTCAGTAACTTTGTTAAAATATGTATATTTTCTTTTTTTATGAAGGGTATATTTTCAATGCATCTCTCTTAAATCATTAAATATCAACTATATCCCACAATAACGGAAATTGTTTTCAATTATTTGCTTTGCATTCTATTCTGCATTCCTATTTTTGAAGGAAAAATTACGTTTTCTTCCGGTTTGTGTTGTGTAGTGCCGCACTTATGTTTCCCTATGCATTTCTGTCATTTATATGCAATCTAGTCTCTAGGCTGGCAGAACATATGCCAAAAAGTTCTCATATATAAAATATATAAATATAAAATATATTCTGAATTGTGTATAATATATATAGACATTTCATTAAGCAGCTAATACTACCCTAAGCCCATTGAAAAATGAAAAATCACGTTGAAATGGTTCTATTTAATGCATGTAAAAGACAGAAGGATGCGTGGCAGATCCCATAATGTATATATGTATATTCTTAATCAGGGCAACGAACCAAAACGATTCGGCCCTGTCTGCTCTCTATCTGCCTGAGACTTGTTTTAGTCTGGCACACCAACAGATTATCTGTCAGTCGATCATGCCCCTTTTGGCACTCCTAAAGCGTGCAGAGTATAAAAGAGATGCGCAAGATTAAAAAAAAAAAATGCCAGCAAATGCAGCTGCCAGCTTTGGCAAAAGCTAAAGCTAATTACACAACAAACTCGTGACGATGCCGAAGTGGGAATTGAAAATGGAAGTGGAAGTGCAAGTGGGGACATAGTTGCAAGGAAGTGGCTCTGGCTAGCCACGAGCTGGAGTGGGGCACCTGCCCCAGAGTGGGGCAACAATCAGGGCAGCACTTTCATTTCATTTGCTTTCATTTCGTTTGATATGATTTCATTTCATTTGGTGCCCGCTTTTGGCCTTTGAGCTGCTTTCGTTTTCCTCTTGTCAAGAGATGAACTCGACACTGAAGTGAGCCCAAAATGAAAAAATAAACAAACATAATAATCAAAATAAACGAATAACAACAATTGTCGGCTCAAGTGTTTAACAATTTGTTTGCAATTCAAATGCTGTGTGTCCACGTCTTATGACATGTTCCCCATCTAACTGGTAGGGGATTCGGTGCGTGCAAATTGGATATACTAACTGAAACAATTACAGCTCAGCCGCAGCCAAAGCGGCTTATACGAATTGTACGTCAATTCGACGTCGACTCGGTGCATTAAACCAGAATCTTGATTATTAAAATTCATAAATTTTAGCAAATCGTCGATTAATTGACGCTATTTATATTCATAAAACTGAACGAATATTTTTAAACATATATGTATATACATATATGCGTGTATAAAAGTATAATAAACAAGAGTTAAATATTCTAAATAGACGCTAATAACATGAGAAGATTCTAATCGGATTCATATTAGCGAAATGAGCAAGAACTTTAAATTATGTGATGCGTGGCACTCGGAGCTAAATTCAATTATTACTTAATTAATTTGTAATAATTAAACTTATTTCCAAAGCAATTTTAGCTATTTATATGAATTTAAGAAAATTCATTTATATTTTCATTGTGAATAAAGTCTGTGTTATTCCAATTGGAAAGGCTTGAAATTCTTCATCATTCAAATAGTTGGCAACGCTGCAACAGTTGCAATGCGCTGCTCCAGTTCTGGTTCCAGTTCCAGCCTGCTCTCATTTAGGGGTTGATTTCCAATGAACACGGAACATAAACACAACCGAAGTGCGGCGCAAAGCAACAAGAAGAAGGAAACATATCAAAACAAACGCAGGCAATTGACTACGTGACTGGGCTGCTGCCTTCAATTGCCTCCGCGATTTGCCGTTTGCCCCGCTGCAGCCCACACACAATTTGTCGATTCGAGATTCTTTACTTATCGCATAACTGGGAGCATTTGACGCGTGTGGCGGTCAGCGGCAGCGGCAACAACAGTGGCAGCGGCAGCGGCAGCGACAGAGACAGCGGCATTATTTCAATTGCGTCCCCACACATGTGGGCAACGATAGAAGCGGAGATAGCACAACTAGGCGACAGTATTTAAATGCACACATAGAATAACAGAATTACTTTGGACATGAGGAACTCATATGTTTCTCTGTTATGACGTAGGTCTATGCGTTTCTCTGGAAATTTCGTTCTAATCAAAAAAAAAAAAAAAAAAACTTAATATATTCAATTTTGAGTTGACCCACATTTTGGGGAGTGAGAGGCGAGAGGCTTATCAGTGCAGGGCGGAAACTGGATGCCGACAAGACGATCTTCAATCGAACACGTCAGCCCCTTCCACGACCATTCGCCCCGGCGCACTTACCCTGTCTATGAGTTCTGATTTCCTGGAAAACTTGTTGCCCTAAAAGATGGGCCAACAGCCGCTGCTGCACGGTATAAGAATCAGAGTGCGTAGGCGTCGATGCACTCGTTCTTTTACCTGTTATTCTTAGCGTTGTCTTTTAGCCTTTTGTTTACAGCTTAACGGGGCTCTTTCACGCACGCACAAACTGCAGTTGAATGGAACTCAAGAATTTTCTTTGCACTCAACAATTTCCTTTTACAATTTGTTGTAATTATCAACTAAACAAAATACACGCGCACACACAAGCGAACGTACACACACATATGTTTGATATTAGTATGTATTTATTTAGCCAGTCCTGATTTATATTTTTGTTTTTGCCTTTGTTTTCTATTCGCTTCTGGCTGCTGTGTGTGGACCTTATCGACAATGCGACCGCGCGCTCAGCACCACAAAATGGAACTGAAAGCGATATTATTGCCGCTATAGCCGCATGTGGATACATTCCATAGGCAAGAGCAAACGAGCAGGAGAGCGAAAGGGAGAGCAACAGTTCAGTTTGTCGCGTTTGTTTTGAGTTGTGCTTCGTAGGGAGATACGATCCACGCACAGCCAAAAAACAAGTTCCAGTGAACTGTGCACAAGTGTGGATCCCATCGAAACAGCTGTTTGTGGAATGTTTTCAAGTTGGCGCGCGATTCAAATGAATTCAAATGCATGAAGAGGAAAAATATTCAAGTAAATTAACCAATTTATGATATATGGAACTATACTTAATTTTCATCTCTTCACATATATATTTTATATTTCCTTTTCGTACTCATTTTATTTAAGTTCTAATAAATTTGGCATTCAGTTGATTAGTGTTTAGAATATAAAGCTTTTCATCATCTTTTATGCGTGGTAAATAAATACACTGATTAGTTTGGACTGATCAACTGAGGGCAATTAATCCTCATTGACAGTAAAGGAATGCGTGAGACCCTCGTAGGGGTACTTCCCACCTAGTATATACTTGTATTCTCCAGTGTGCCGTATGCGATATTCGCCCGGCAGGGTCTGGGGACTGATGTTCCAAATGATCTCCAGCTCACTGAAGCCGAGAATTGTGTTCGTGCGATGCCAGACCATTCTGCAAAGAAACAGTCAGACTCTTGGTCATCAAGTTGGTTAGAATAATGCTCACTTTGTATCCCAGCTAGCATCCGTGTAGGTGATCTTCCAACGATCCTCGTTGATCTTACGCTCCACCGAAAAGTATGTCTTCTCCGTGAAGAGATTATTGCGCGGATTGCCCGAAATAAAGGTGACTCTGACGGTGTCATTGATGCCGTACTGCTTATGGGGCTGGGTCTTCACATAGCCAAAGTCAGTGCCAATGGGATGACCGTCGAAGAGCACGCCGGTATTCAGGGAGAGCATCACGTCGTTCATATAAGGCGGACTGGGTCCAGCGTCCACAGTCTGGTTGTGCATCATCGCCTTGGTCAGGCGCTCGAAGACGTCCATGTAAATGGTGTGCGTATGCGGGCCAAATATTGTGGAGGCGGCCTCATAGCGCTGCGCCTGGTACTCCTCGGGCGTGACGGTGTAGCTGGAGTAGATGTTGGTCAGGCCGGCAATGATGACCTCCGTATCGATGCCACCGGCAGCCGAGGCGGCGGCTCTAATCTGATTCCGCAAGCGCCGCCCAGCCATCGTGGTGAACTCGCATGGAACGGCGGCAATGATGACATCGCCGATCTTGAGGATCTGATTGGATACGATTTTGGGCTGCCACTCGTACGGGAAGGTTGCCTAAGAGGAGAATAATATAACAATGGGCACCTTTACTATTCACTTTCATAACATCAGGCACTCACTCGACCCGTGGCCAGGAGAATGGGCTTTGGCTCATGGCACTTGATGTCCTCCTGGGTGGGCGGCACTATGAAGTCGCGCACAAAGTTCCACATGGGGTTGTCGGTGGTGGTGCCCTGCTCAAAGCTGAAGGCTCCGGGGCCATCAGTGGTGCCGGCCGCAAAGCTGTAGCCCATAGCCGGCTGGCAGCCCCTGATCTTGTCCAGCTTGCGTGTGAGCGGATTGTACGTGCTGCCATTGTAGTTGGGCATGTCGACAAACTGATGGATGAAGCGCACATCTCCGGTGACCTCGCGTGCCGTCGACTCCTGGCTCTGCTCGTTCAGCAGGCTCAGCGCGCCCTCGGCCAGCCGCTGGCCGATGATCTGTGTGCTCTCGAACATGTCGCGCCCCGGACCGGAGGCGAAGCACTCGCCCTCGCCCTTGGGACAGTGCGAGGTGAGTATATCGCACTCGTTGCCCGACAGGGAGCACTTCGGACCCATGATGTTGGGCGAGACATCGCCCAGGTTCGAGGAGCAGAAGGCGCCCACAAACTTGCCCTTGCCGGGCATCTTATTGGGATTGTACTCCTTCTCCAGCAGCAGCGCCGCGTAGCCCATGTTGTCGCTGGTCACCAGCTTGTTGGTGTTATTCATCGAGGTGGCGTGCACGGCATACCAGTTGAAGGCGCCCAGCAGATTGTTGTCCTTGTCCACGAAGCGCAGCTGCGCCAGCGTCTTGTCCGTGTCGTGCTCGTACTGGGCGCGCTCCTCCGCCGGATTGCGCAGATACGATGTCGGCGAGCGGTTGATGTTAGCGTTGAGCACAATGGTCTTGGAGAAGTAGATGCGGCCATCCACCAGGTTGTCCGTGGCGCGCTTGATGCACTGAACGGGATTAATGCGGATTAATTAGTCATTGATCATTGTTAATATTTGAGCCCGCCTCTCACCAGGTAGAGCCCCTGGGCCATCGCCTCAAAGGTTTGTGGCACGAAGCCCAGAATGGAAATGTCGTAGAGCAAGTGCATCAGGAAGCCGCCGGGCGCACCGTGCGTGTGGGTGCCACTGATGGCCACGTTCTCGATGGTGTAAATGTTGCCGTAGCGCGCCTGCAGCCGCTTCACCACCTCCCGCTTGAGCCCGTAGCCCATCATGCCGCAGTCGGCGCTGACGAAGGCCACGCGATGCCCCTTCTCGTCCTCCACGACGAAGGCGCGCGCAAAGGTGCGTGTGTGCAAGCCCCGTCCGATCTGCTTGATGTTCGCATAGCCCATCTGTGTCGGGGATTGGGCAGGTAATTCACTTGAGCTCAACGGCCTGTCAAATGCCTGTCACAAACTTACGAAATTAATTTCCACCGGCGGCCCGGTGATGTCCGCGCGTCCCACGCCCACTCGGTAGGCGCTGACCAGGCAGCTGAGCCCGCTAAGCGCCAACAGCGTGATGAGGCTAAGTTTCCAATTAGCCATGCCTACGGCTCAATGATTGCGATGAAAATTTACCTGCAAAGAAACAATTATTAAAATTTAATTATATTTGGTAAGTTTGAGGTATTCAAGAGAGATAAGAAGGGGGCGAGAAATGGAGGGAAGAGGGAGAGTGGGAGTAGGTAGAGATTTA
This sequence comes from Drosophila navojoa, assembly GCF_001654015.2. The sequence continues at coordinate 270,221 of NW_022045884.1, forward strand.
ATAAATGAAAAGCGTTTTTATTAAAGCTTAAAGCTTACAAGACTTAAAATGTCCTCGAATGAATATAAAGTAACAAAAACGGGTCCCTTTATAATCTATTATTATTATTATTATTTTTTTTTCTTTTTTGTAGATTAAGATTAATTATTTTTAATGATAAGTCTCCATCTAAACGTTGGTAAATATGTATAGGTTTCTTAGTTCCTAAAAGAAAAAGTTGCTGCTGTACGAAGACATTATTGGTATACTGTATATGAATATTTTATATTATATATATAATTTATATTATATTTTGTAATTTCATCTAGTGTAAAATTAAACAACATAATTAAGTTTCTCAGAAAAAAATAAACTAAAACTAAACTAAACAAATAAAAAAAAAACCCTATACCCTGATTTCCCATTTTCAATGGGTTCAGGGTATAATAATATATAAAAACTTTCCATTTTGACTTATTATTATCATCAGCAGGCTTCAGAAAGGAGTCTACAACTAATTGGATTTTTTATAGCTCTAGCCACAGAAACTTTTAAAGATGTATCAATTCTAATGCATTTCAAATTAATTATCTCCTATATCTATTGAGATATTTCCCTACTCTAGTGGGCTTAAATATCTTATTTTTAGCACTCACAAAGATAGACAGTCTAAAGAACCGTTCTACTTTGGAATATATTTATACTGATTCATTTTGTCAATATGAGTAACCATATATGTTGTATAAAATAATATATGAATGTAAAACATATATAAATTATTCTAGGTATGTGTGTATAATAATTTTCTTATGTCCACACTTCACTTCACTTTAAAATGAATTCAACTTAAATGCAAAACAGATTTCAGCTGCTCGCTCGCCACAATCTCTATAAAGCCAAAGTCATATAATGAATTGCAATTGAATCAGCCTATAGACTCATTGAGCTTTACATACTTTCCTATAGCTGATTAGATTATTCCCATTCGCGTATATCTATGACAACATAGGGGAAGCCTCTTATCAAGCTTGCCAATTTCACGGCCCTTTAATGAATTTACCCTTAAAGTATTGAGCAAATATTGACAATAAATGATTACAAAATTCGTGTTACACTACATAAACAAAGGGCCAGACCAACCAAAGATGTCTATATAATAGACAGCAATATATATACATACGTGTGTATATTGACGTCTCTTAACATTTATATGGATACCATAATGCGGTCGTTGGCCAGCGGCAAATGCTAATTTATTGAGGTGTCTGTAATCGCAGTGACCTTCGCCAGTTGCATCCACACAATAAATAGATAAGTGCGTATTAAATCAATGCAAAGCAAAAACAACAACAACAACAACAATGGCCAATCGTTGGTGATTGTTGCTCTGTTATCAGCTGGCAGAAAGAGCAACAACAACAACAACAATAATCATAGCAACAACAACAAAGACAAAATGTGACTCGTTACTCAAAACTGGTTTTTATCAGCTTGCGAAATTGTTAGCCTTCTTCTGCTGCCAAAGCTGTTGCTGTTGTTGTTGTTGTTGTAATTGCTGCTGCTGCTACAGCTGCTGGTGCTGTAATCGTTGGCCCGTGGCCAAATGCCGACTTGACTGAAATCAAAAGTAGTTGAGGAGCAGTTTACTATGCGCCTTTTGTTCCCATTTCCAGATAATCTCTCTGCGCTTATGTACATATATTTCTTGATTGCATGCGGGCCACGTTTTACACAAAAGAACTTTATATTTATTTAACAGACTCTAAATGGGAAATCGAGTGTGAGTAATTGTTTTGTATGCCATGCCATGTCACTCCAAGTAGCACCTAGCCCCCCCTCCCGCTCAGCCTAGCTCCCTCTACCCCACCTCTGCCCTGCCACCCCCGCACACTATCCACAACAATTATTGAGATTGTCGCGCGCTTTGCATAATTCAAGCCGACATTGAAAACGAAAATTAAATAAAATACATACTCATATGCCGCTGGCCAAGCCAAAGACCACAAAATAAAAGCAGCGACAGCGGGCATTGGACAAGCAAAGCACAGAAAATACTTAAAAGCCAAAAAAAAAAAAACTTTAAAGTAGCCTAAAGAGACGAACTTGAAATACGCTGCGAACTATTTGTATTTGTATTTAATATTATGAATTTAAATTATTTTCATAGGTGAAAATGTCTAGAGAAATAAATCTAATAATCTAGAATAAATGTAGCTGAAGATCTGTGCTAATGCTAGATAAATGTAGCTGAAGATCTGTGCTAATGCTAGATAAATGTAGTTGAAGATCTGTGCTAATGCTAGATAAATGTAGCTGAAGATCTGTGCTAATGCTAGATAAATGTAGCTGAAGATCTGTGCTAATGCTAGATAAATGTAGCTGAAGATCTGTGCTAATGCTAGATAAATGTAGCTGAAGATCTGTGCTAATGCTAGATAAATGTAGCTGAAGATCTGTGCTAATGCTAGATAAATGTAGCTGAAGATCTGTGCTAAT